>PNEQ01084547.1:0-13382 GCA_003012365.1 Medauroidea extradentata
AATATATACATGTAAAAAGTGGTGGGGGGCGTCAGTGTGTCGATGGAGCTCGTCCGGGTAAGACGTGTCGGTAGTTGATTTAATTAAATAATTTTATATAAAAAGTTTTTTATTAAATAGTTTTTTATTAAAAAGTTTTTTACTTAAAAGTTTTTTATTAAAAAGTTTTTTATAAAAAATTAAATTTATTAAATATGTGCGGGGTTATAATGGAATGTGAAATCGAAATTTTTTTGTAAGAAACACCAAGATGGCGGCCGGAAACAATATGGCGTCCGGAATCAAGATGGTGGTAATATTTTTTTGAAATGTTTTGAAAGTTTTGAAATTTTTTTGAAATTTTTGAAATTTTTGAAATTTTTTTGAAATTTTCGAAATGTTGGAAAATTTTGGTAATTTGACACTCAAGGTCAAGGTCAAGGTTAAAGGTCAAGGTCATCCAACATGGCGGCCGAGGGCCGTGACGTCACAACATGGCGGGGGCACCACACTCGGGCGGGCGCCACACTCCGAATCCATGTTGCAGAAGGAACATAATCATACTACTAACGTGATTTTATTTATTCATTTACTACCCTCGAACAGCACGTAATCCTTGGAAGAGGTACACGACGGAGCGCGAAGGGAGGGGGGGGAGGTGTCAGCCATGGCCTGTCATCCCAGCATTCACATGTGGTGAATACCGAAAATACTGGAAAACCAAAATCAGGATTGCCGGAGCTGGGGAGGTCAAACCCGACTTCTCCCGAATGCAAGGCGCGTGTTTTACCACACCTTAAACACGCTGGGTTAAGCCTGGCTATATATTGTGTGTACTTGTTGAGTAAATAAATAAAATTGAAAAGAATATCAAAACATTAAACATTATACTGTATCCATTTATCATTCTTGCGCTATATTTATTCTTTATCTCTTCAGGAGGAATGTTTCTGCAATACTTGTGCAATGACCAATGTCACCCTTGACGGTGTAATCTTGGCAATTTCTATATCACTGAAAAAAGAGTATAGTTGCAGGTAGCATACTTCTGTTAAAATAGGGACAACAAAACAGTTTGGTTGTTGGTACTACTCTGGACAGTTCCTTCAACAATCTGTTTTGTAGAAGAAACAAAGAGCTTCGTTGCTTTTTTCACACTAGATGGTAACGTCTCAGTGGCGATGGAAGAGCGTAGATGTACAAGCTCCTATGATCGCAAATGCCCGAAGTTACCATGGAGAAGCTACACGAACTTAGCATACTGAACGAACGTAGTGCAAAATCAGGCTTAAACTGTAGCCTACATTGCTTTGTAGCTGTGAGGGACAATGCAAAAAATAAAACTGTGTTGTTTGCATAGTAACTACAGTATGATATGTACATAATTTCATTATATGTGACGGGAGAGGTGATTTAAATTGTGTTTATATGAATGTAATTTATTATTATTATTTGGTTTCACTATTTTGTTAACTGTTACTGACGATATGTTTAAATACTTACTCACTGCTTAATGTAACTTACTTTTGTGTTATGAAATTCACCATTATTAAGGAAGCATATTTAAGACGAATTGTTATTCATGCTATGTAAAAGACTGATATCATAGTAACATGTGATTGTAGCCAAATTAAACACGAATATGATGTCTATAATTTGACTTATAGAAACGCACGAGTTTAAAAGTTTGTGTTCCACGAAGAGATATTACATGGCTTATGATTCATTTATCCGTACTGTAATAATGAATCTCATAACTAAACGTATTTCTGCGAACTGTAAAGACAAATGCCAATTAGTTCCAAGTGTTTTAACTGTGTTGAATTGCACTTACATATGTGTGTTATGTGCTTTATGTTCTTTGTTTCTGGCAAACCTTATTTTCATGTGCGTGAATTTTTCATGAATTTCTAGGACAACTACGGTCTTGAGTACGAAACTGAAATAATAATGTTAATATTGCTTCATCCCCCCCCCCCCAAGTTCTAACACAGAAAAGGTTCTATCAAGCGTGAGACATAATATCACTATTGTTAATACATTTTTTAATTGTATTGCCTCGCTTCACTTCCGTACACAAAACTTTCGTGCTAGTAATATTGATGTTTTACAATAAAAATAAGTCTTGATTCCATTAAGAACCACAATTATGACCGTTTTTCACCCGTCTCTCTGAAAATTCATTTGTAGGTAACATAATGCAAATAATGTGTGTTTTTATGGGTGTGTGTATAAATGTACATGTATGTATATGCACATACACGTATACACACAACACACACATATAAATTTATACGCACAAAAATACACACATATATAATATTGGAGGGACTATCCAATTTTTAAAAAATAAAACAAAGCACTGTTATACACTGCCTCTCTATAAGAGCTGGGATTGTGTTACTTTCTCACTGGGATAGCTCTTAAACTCTATATTTTATAGTTTAAAACATAGGAATCTTTTCGTTCCTTTCTCGACGTGCTTTCAAATGGCATCGCGTCACTACCATTACTATGTTTTTATTTATAATGGTTTTATGATAATTAGACGAATATGTGTTTATCGTCACTCCTGCTATTTTAATTACCTCACCACTAGGCATTCGTGACATCCAATTAAGTGTCTCCAGGTGGTTTTTGTTTATCAGTATTTATAAAATCACTATATAAAATTTCGTAGCTTGGTGGCGGGAAGTCGAATATTTAAATGTTAACTCCACTGACTACATAAAACCTTAAAATACTGTCTCTCTACCGGTACAACTGAAGATTTCTGTGAAATAACATTTTACATGATACATGTAAATGTTGCAACTCAAGTATATAGTACATACAAACATATATACACACATCCATATATATACATATATGGGACAATACTGCACGTTTATAGTGTTCGTAAAAATTTAAGATAATATAAATACGATAATTATATATTTTTTAAAATTGTATTTATTAGTTAGAAAGTTATTATAATTTTCGCATAGTTCTTTTATTGCCGATTTTTCCAAACATAAGTTATTGAATGCTTGGTCGCTTTACATGATCTCGTAAATGACCTTGGTGCGTGAGAGAGACTTTGGTCAGCGTTTAACATCGATGTCTTTAGCGCTGGTGAGGGGTGACATGAGGTGAATATTGGTGTCGGATTTTTCAGAATACGCGGTGAAAGTTTCACCACTGTTTTTCCTTTATAGTGCTTGGAACAATGGCAAGACTTTCACCTTGCCACTGCCCAAACACCCGTTAACCACCTAAGTAGACCAATTTTAGCAATACCGAGTGAACTTGTGAGACAGGTATGTTGAGACGATTTTGGAGACTAGTTTAGACAAAAACATATTTACACCTACCACGACCTGGAAATCGAATCCAAAACCCCTCCCAACAAATTCGGATGTTCTAAATAACCCTGGGGGGGGGGGGGGTGGTGGCGTTACTTTGCTTATGTTTACTAGACGTATTTCAACCTCGTTTCCACACTACATAATTTCGCACTGTAGCAAAGCCCCCACGAAATGGCAACCACGCACAGTGTTTAGCAAGTCTTCTCGTCTGTGTTTTCGCGAGGTCACAGAGCGCTCACAGCTGACCTTGGTCGCCATGGCACGTGGCAAAAAAAAGCAGTGTCTACGTCATGCCCCACAGCCCAACTGCCTTACGTACGAGAATTTACGAACGTCCGGGACATTGTAGGCAGGTGGTCCATAGCTCACTGTAATCTCTACTTGTCATCACGTCCCGGCATTCGTTCAATTATCGCGCCCACTAAACTTTGCTGCAGCTCTCTATAATGTAGCACTTGCTTATTATTCACTTTACGCTGCGTAAACAAGGAACTTTTATATCTTCATTACCATTTAACTGCTGCGTGATAAAAACAACATAAAGTCCTAATGACGTTATAAATAATTCACACTTTTTTTTAACGTTTGTGCTTTAGTCATACATTCTCTTATTTATTTACTGTAAAGTTTAAGAAAGAATTACAAGTTACGTAAATTACAAACTTTATAAATTAATATCGTCATGAAATAAAACACTAGAGCTGAATCATATTTATGACTATCAGAAAGTATTAACAACAATCACTTTCACGAAATATTCGAAGGAACTAGATTTAATAGTCGAGAATTCTGTAGCCAGTAAAATTATGTAAGACCTTGCGGTGCCTTATAATAATTTTCTCAGTTTCGTTGCTTGAATGAAGGTTGTTGACGGCAAACTGCGCATTTTTTAAAATCAAATGAAGACATATCACTGACCGTTGCTGTGCATAGACTACATCATCACTAACTAATTTTGCCAAACTGCTAGTGCAGTTTTCAGTGAATTGCCAGATATAGTAGCGTATCCTGTATTTCACTATTCGAATACATTGAAACTTAATTAAAATCAAATGAAATAGATATCTTTGTACATAATAAGGTATTAAACTGATTGCATAATTTGGTATGCATAACACAAAGCAACGCGAGTGGATTGCAGGAAACCTACCAATCCTGCACACTGTTTGCCTTAGCAACGCGATGTAGTTTAAAATTATACTGAGAGATGACGTGAATTACATCGTTGCTTTCACAGATCACTCTACACTGTGCTTAAGAATTCAAATATGGCTGTCTACACGTGTACACAAAAAATGACTGTCAGGTAGCAGAAATTAATAACGAGATAACTGCAGAAGTGGTATGCGAGACGGCAAATGGATATATGTAATTTATTGTATTACTTAGAGACATTCAGAATATGTTGTAGATCTTGGAAATGTTGCGAAATTTCTCGGAATATGTAGGAATTTTTTATACTTCGTACATTTATTAACCTTCAGGTTATGGTTGATGCAAGAGCATTTGCATGCAATATGGCAGCTGATACTTCATCCAAGATGGCCGACGAGCCAGCGGTCGTTTCGTCATGGAAAGCATATAGCTGGTAAGGTGGATTCACAATGCCCCGACGATGTCGACACAACAGCTCCGACATTACAATTCTTTAATCAAGACAGCCACGACGATTCTGGTAGCGTTCACGATGATCCGACATGCCGACATGCGACTCGTTGTGGTATGGCCGTCGGCAGCACCAAAAAGTATAGAAGCCACCGTATTTTATTAAATGTATTATTTCAATCTGCTGTTTCATGAAAGCACGAACGAAATTGTAAAAAAATTGTCGCGAAACAAAGACAACACAATGATAATGCATAATGTTCTTCGCTGTAATTAAAGTACTTTTACAAAATAACCGGTAATTTATTATTTATTCACAAACAACCAAATTGCTTTGTTGATAAACAAGCAGTGAGTATCTGGCGCAAAAATTAACTGAAGTCAAGGTACATTCGGTGAAGTTGATCTGTTTTCGAAGTGTTATTGTAAACAAAACACGTTTTACACAAGTGTAATATACCACATGTTTTCAGTTGCAAATAAATTTCATTTTACAATGCTGTATTTCCTTTCCCTGCAAGGCCCGACATGGCGAAAATTATAAATAGAATCTACTTTCGTCGGGCTGTCGGGGCAGTAATTTTGTCAGGCTGATGCTTGCTTTTTATTGGTTGCTGCTCAAATTTTGTTGCGTCGAGTCTGTTGCGTCGAGCTCGTCGGTGCATTGTGAATCCACCTTTAAACGTGAATCAGTTGTCCATGACCGGACTAGCTCCTCTAAAACTAATTATTCTGTGACTAAACAAAACGATGATGAACTCTGTACCTCAGTGTTTAAAACAGTTAGTTAAAGGAAAAAAGGCAAAATGTAAAGTATATTGTAGACTGTCCACGTTATTGTACAATAATATTTGTTGAATATTAGCCTACCACTTCTTATGTGAGAGCGTAACATGTGTACCTTCCATAACAAGATTCTGATTAGCGACCATTTTTTTTAAACCTGTTGCATCATCCCATTTCCGCCGTCACGCAGTATTCACAATAGCGTGACGTACGCGACGCGAAGGGCACGATGCTTCACTAAAAGTTATCGTTATTGCAAACACTAGTTTACGATCACCCGACAAACAGGCCTGCTTAAAAAAAGTTAAATGTAAATAGTTCCTTGCTGGTAAATGTACACCTCTGGTATGACAGCCATAGAAGTTAACAGTGTATTAATTGCTTACCGTTATTTTGAAATATATTTTTAATCTATTCTGGAAATTTCAAATGTAGAAATAATATTAGTTTAAAAATTAAAAAGGTTATTATTTGCCTATACCAAAAAGTGAAAACTGCTTGTATAATAAAGAAAAACTATTTTTTTCGTCAACTGTGGAGTTCAAACAACATTTATTGAAGTCCGTATTTCGTCTTTATAGTACACGCAATGCGAATAAAATAATGATAAACAAATATTTAAATTTGAAATTCGCATTGCGTCCGCGTTTTTTGTCGCGACGACGTCACACAAGCCTGGACGCTGATTGGCTGACATGTTATTTTATTTGCGTCACGCACTCCGCGGCGCGCCTGTCACGCTGTTATGAACCCAGAAACACATTTGGGACGACCATAAATGTGGAGGTATTAAGTCTGGGCACTCATACTTATTCATTATTCAATTGCGTGCAGATAGATTTTCGTAACTAAAATAACTTATAAGACAAAAAACCATTTTAGTCCCGCATTTGGTAGCACTATTGGTAATCTGGAGACATCAGAAAACTTTGCGCACCATTACAGAGTACTACTGAACAGACAACTTCTTATTTATTCTCTGCTTTATTTCCGCAAATAAAAAGTGTATAAAAAAATCCCTGATTTCGGAATTAAATCTGATACACCGATACATTTTCGAATTCAGATTAAACAGCCCATGTTGATATTTCCTACGATTGTTTAAGTTGTTCGTAGAAGAAAAAAACATAAATCCTGTTTTGGTAACACTCCGTTAGGCTAAGTAATTATTGACTAAAAAGGAACCAAAAACAAGAAAGTAATCCCCGCAGAAATCATGGATAGGTATCAAGCTGCGTAAAACTGTTACGGCGTATCTTATCCACGTCCTAATGTCCGGTTTAGTATACAATGTCAGCTATAAAAGCAACGACAGCTCAGAGGTATACATATCACCAGACACGAGACAGTAATCAGTGTGTGGTGTTTTTTTTAGCCAACGCAAGGAACTGATTATCTAAAGTTGTCTACCCTGGCTTCTTTGGCTGGAAGCCGCCAATAAACCGGTTCGTTTAATTAGGAGTGTTTTCACGGGTATGTTCGTTACCAGGGTTATTAAATCAGGAACTTACGTAAAACTCTTTACTATGAATTTTACTGTGACGTCTGTTATAGAAGTACAATGTTGTTTCGTTTCTTCTTTCTCTAGAATCTTGCTGGTGTACCTCGAACTAATGGTATTCTGAGCTTATGTGTGGGTCTTAATAGGCATTATATACATAAATTCTAATAATTATTCCGATTTTCGTAACGTTTAAAATTTCACTTCCCCCTCTCCCCCCCGTAAAATGTACAAATTTTTCCTCCAAAACCCACCATAACGTACATTTGTCAAACATATAAATGGCATTAGAGGACTATGATGGGTAAGCAGCAGTGTGACGCAGTTACTCACACGTTTTTGTTAACGAGTGTACTCAGCATACGCAGTATAACCAGTCGAATATTTGTACATAACGTTAACAATAACAACACTGATATGATATTTTTCCATTATAGTTTAACTAAGTAAAGCGGTAATACAACATTTTATTACCATGTTTCTTACTTCCCAATTTTATCATTACATTTAAATTCATCAATGCAGTGACGAAAATTGCTTAGGAATATTCCCGCTCCTACGGCAGGCTGCACTAAATGAAAGAAGTTACCATCATAACTGGTAAGCCTAATTTACCAAAAATTGGTAGCAAATTATTCCTGAAAGTTAAAATCGTTTACTAAACCTAAGAAAATTTTTAAAAAAATATTGATTTCGACGTAATTTGTACCATATATAACAAAGATAAGTAGGCTTGGTAAACAAAATACGAGTAACCATTTAAATAAATTGGGGAACATTTTTCTGAGATCTCTTTCTATCATAAAGATAAATAAAAATATCCGTGATTTAAAAATATTACAGACGGATGAACGGATTACGCGAAAGTAAAGTCAGCTATGTATGCAGTATTTATGTGTACCAGGTTTGATAAAATTCTGAAAAATAATTCCTCAGACGTATGATACTAAGCTAAAAAAATTGCAACTATTTTGCAGCAAATATTGACATATGATGAACGAAATATACAACCGTTAAGTCAGTTTTGTACGCAGAATAAATTTTGAATAACCTTCAGTGAAATTCTAAAAAATGTTTCCTAAGATATGCCACACAGTGGTTAAAATAAAAAAATGTCCACCAGTTTAAAAATGTGAACATCTGAGGAATAAATACACAATATTGTAGTCAGCTTTTTATGTAGTACACACGTAACGATTTTGGTGAAATTCAGAAAAATATTTCCTAAGAAATGTGGTATTATGCTAAGAATAAAAAATGGCCGCCATTTTGAGAATTATATAACTGGATTAATTAATTACACTATAGTCAAGTCAGTTTTGTGTATGTGTATCAAGCTTGGTGACGTCCTGATAAATATATCCTAAGATATGTAATACTATGCTAAATTAATAAAAATGGCCGCCATTTTTAAATATGTCTAAAGAACGAACTTAATGCACAACATTCAAGTCAGCTTTGTCTGTGGTATATGTGTTCCAAGTTTGGTAAAATTCTAAAAAAAATATCTCCTGAGATATGTGGTACTATGCTAAGAATATAAAAAGGGCCGCCATTTTGAAAATATGTACACAGGATGAATGAAATACACGTATTTCATATGTGTACCAAGTTTGACGAAATTCTAGATTGATCGAAAAAATTTTAATGGTCGCCATTTTGTAAATATGAACATAGCGTAAACAAATAGTAAAAAAGTCAAGTCAAATAACAAAGAACTATTTGTATACTATGTCTGATGAATTTAGGTCAACTGGTTAAAAAAATGTATTGACATAGATATACAGACTAAACGGGGAACTCATAAGTCTACTGTTTCCTTCGGAAAGTAGGCTAAAAATTCATTATTGATTTTCAGTGAAATAAGTTGTAAGTTTGGTGCGTACCTCTCGCGCCAATTTACTGCTTCCTTATTGGTAATTACGGATACTCTTACAGAACAAGTAGTAGTGTTTATGCAGCCTGATGATATACAACGCGTTGAATGTACTATTGTAAAAAATTTTCGTCTACAGAACTATCATTGGATAGCTACGCATATCTACATACTTAGTAGACTACCGCAATTAATCTACGGCTTACACTTAGTAGTATTAATTTTAATGACAGGATTGGCGCCGGGAAGACAAAGAAACATAAAACATTTAAATATTAAGTAATTCAGTAAAATTGCCATTCAAATTGATTTCAGTTTTCACACTTTGAGATGAAATCAATATTACTCAAATATGTTATGCACACCAGCAAGGGCGTCTGATTTTGTCTTCCAAGATAGTTAAATTTGACCGGTTGGCTCAATATTGTAACATAGGAGTGAGAACATCACAAGGTTCTCTTTGGGTACGTACAGTTCAGTCACAGGCCTACTTGTGTTGCACGTACGTACGTATACGTGTGTATATATATCCTTCCAGCCTTACTGCATTCACAACTTTACAACATCACATCAGCGCTGAAAACCTCGCTGTTAAGCGCTGTCCAACATGTCTTCACATAATTTAGTCTTATTCGTGTCAAACAGAAGTTTCATTACGATTACTGTTAATATCAACTTGACACATGCCTTTCCAACAAATTTCTGTTAGAATTTTTAGTAGTGCTTAAATTTCAGTACGCAAATGCTGAAGCTCGCTATATACCAATGCCCGGGGACTACAAAAATTCTTCAAACAAAGAAAATAAACATACAAAACACATAATTAAGTATTAAATTATCAGTGTATTGCCTAGATTTTTAAGAAAAAATTTGCCTACAATAAACGTCACAATTATAAATTGAGCTAGTTTCCTTTTCAAAAATTCAATTTTAAGCAAATACATGATACAAAAAATTAAATATATTAGCTATAAAATGCACAGCTTTTCTGATTACTTTTAATGTTCCCTCTTACGAGTACAAATTACAAAATTTTTGAGGATAATTCTCTCGCAAATTTTATATTTTATTAATTTTTTAAAGTTAAAATCATTAAATGAGTAACTTTCCTATAATTTTTTAGTATGAAGTTTAAACTATTTCATGTAGGCCTACTATTGTTTCCTGAACTAAATCAATAACGCAAAGGCAGTAAGATCTACATTCCCTTACTTGCCACTCGCTGCACCGTTTCTGTTTTTTTTTTTTTTTTTTTTTTTTTGCGACACGTCTGAAGGGGGCTTAAGTGGTGTTAAGTGGTGACTTTGTATTGAAAACTGAAGATAAAGATATGATTGTGCGACAAGTCTGTAGTATGTACAGACAAGTTAACAGCTTAAACTGATTCTAATCTCCCATTTAATTGTGGTCACCTCACAATAAACATTTTAAACGGAAATGGAAATTGAATCCTATCTTCGGGCGTGCGACGATTTTAATACGCTATTCGTAAGCAGACGCTATCCGGACACTTGAAGTGGTTTCTGAATAAACCGGTTTTGCCTTACGTTAGACACAGCGCGGTAACCAAGCCAGGCGGTACTCAGAATACACCTATAGTGAGGTTCACAAAGCGAAGTACCATCCGAGGCAACGTGGACTAAGGCGATATACGAGGTAACTACGTTAAACCAGTCATCAGGTGTTTAGGACTTTAAATAAGCAGGCATAAAGTCACAGAATCTCAAAACAAAATAAAGAAAAATTAAAGGAAGAAAACGTCCACTTATAATTTAAAGAGAAACAAACATAGGAATATTATTTTTTATTTCGATCACAAGGCCTGTTTTAGTTATAAATCATCTATGACGTTCTGGAAGTATGTGTGACGTACACTCGTGGTTTTAGTATCAATAATCTTTGATTAAAGAAGCTTGCCTAATTGAAAGTGTAGTATAATCAACTTAACTTTAGACCCTAGTAATCCCCAGAGCGTGATCAGAGTAGAGATTTGTTTCCAGAATTCAAATAATCACTCCAGTTTATCATTATCCTCCGAAGAAAATTGTAAGTATTAAAAGACGCTGCATCTCTAATGTATATACTGGGCGCTACATTCTGAGCAACATGACTGAAGTAACTGACTTCTGTTTCTTGACTAAATCCAGCTGGGATGTTGGTATGAAGAAATAATTCTTTGTTTGTTGCCAAGAGAATGGAGAAAAGACGTTAAATTATGTTGCTCTGTGATTAAGCACGTTCAAAAAAAAAAAAACACTCTCTTATTAGTGAACTATTGCCAGAAGCGTCTACCGATTAAAATAAAGTGGCAAATGGAAATCACATGCATTTCCGCAATAAAATAAATCAGCTTGTTAAAAACCAGAAACCAAGAAATTTAATAGGAACAAATAAACGTACACAGAAAACCACCCAAGAAATGTTGCAGTCAGATTTTATAAACAAGAAAAAAAATCTCCGACAATTCCACAAAATTAACTCCATCGGTAAGTTTCGAATGATCGAAATAAACAGACAAATATAATTACAACGACAACCAGAAGAAAAAAAAAAACGAAACTATTGCTACAATAAAATCCTTTGGTTGTTTACTCGTGCGTTTGTCTGTGTATATTATCTCCAGAATATTTGCTGCGATGATGTTTGTGCAAAATGTCTAGACCTATTTGATTAGGTATCCTGGCTCCTAATCGAAAACCGTTTAAAAGTAACATCAACAGTATTATTTACACTACAAAGAAAATCATAATATTACTAATTAATGTAGGCTGTGAATCTCTTCAAGGTCACTTAAAACTTATATTTAATCATACAGGCTGCTAAAAAAAATAATATATTTACTTTTTTTTTAAATTTTGAAAGCGCTACAACGTCCGTAGGCAAGAGAAAGTCTCTCTTAGTACTATAAATTGTAACTAATACCTGACACCAGAAACTATGAGTCACATATTTGACACAAAAAAGGTGTTGGTATGTAACTATTATTATAATATATCTGTAACCGTCAAGAAATTGCATTGCTTATCAGAACGCCACAGCAAAAGTTATGCACAAAACAGAGAACATGGTTGTAAAACCCTCAGGCGAACAGCTATCGAGAAATTCTCTGTGTGTGCATGTGTGTTTGTGAGTGCGCGCGCACCGGTGAGAGTATGTTTTATATTACTATCTAAATATCTTGGTAAATAAGTAACTGGAAAATAAAACTACTACGTTGCCAGCATTAACTAACGACTATAATTATTTCATTCAAATGCAAACTAACTAAAAAACATTGTATTAGGTCGTATATATCACAAAATATTAGGTAGAATGTTTGTTTAATTATGTCAATATTTCTTCGAACGATGCTGACCTAAACGAACAAAGACTACTTAAACCCAAGATACATAATTTCTACTGCTTTTACGAAAACTAATTTTAAATCCTAAACGAGAACAGATTTCAAAAAAATAATGCACAGTTTTGTAAAAAAAAAAAAATGTATATTATGCAACTATTTTTTTTGCAAGACAAAATACACAAAGATCTCAGCTAATAATCAAATTAAGGTAATTTTCATTACTGAATCATATATCAGAGCAAAAATAAGACTACTTAAAGAAAACAATATTTTAACAAGACTGTGTGACTGTTTTTTGATATCTGCTCTCGTTTAGGATTAAACAAATAATTATTGTAAAAAACAGTAGAATTATGTATAGTGGCCTTAAGTAGTCTTCGTTCATTTAGGTTCAGGTACGTTTGAAAAAAAAACTTGACATGATTTAACAAAGAAATGACCACATTATTCGTGATAACATATGTAACCTTCTACACGTTTCTGCTTAGTTTACATCACATTGAGGACTGTATGTCCGTTAGTTGTTGATGGCAATTTAGTGGTTTTTTTTGTGTTACTTATTCACTAAGATATCTATATATATAAAAATGAAAGGTGACTGATTGACTGACATATCAAACTGCAGCCCAAACCACTGGACCTAGAATCGTGAAATTTTTGTGGGGGTTCCCTTCAGGTCGAGGGCGAGCACTAAGAAGGGATTTTTCGAAATTCGACCTCTAAGGGGGTGAAAAAGGGTGAAATGTGTTTCCGAAGAAACGTCTATAGAGCTCGAACCCGACGGCCTATCATCGTGATTTTTACTTTAATAGGACACTCGTAAAAATGCATATTAGCCAATTTAAGGATTTTTCGAAGTTCAACTTTTAAGGGGCTGAAAAGACGTTAAATGTGTTTCCAATCAACTATTGATATCTATCGAACCCTTCGGGATAGAGAGTTGAT
>PNEQ01084548.1:0-13383 GCA_003012365.1 Medauroidea extradentata
CCTTGCTGCGCACACTCCACTCTACAGCGTGTCAGCAGGTGGTGTGCGGCGGGGTTGCCTAAGCTGAGTTTTCATTGCGCTCCCCTACGAAGACGGTACATTTCCGCCTACGGGTTTATAGTTAAAAAGTGCTTGTTTTGGCTCGTACTACCTGCCCTCAAGCGTTGTATCATGAATTAATATACACCCTGTATAATACTTACCTCTTGTGTCACAACCTTATCCTTCGGTTGCTGGCGAGAGACTGGAACCTGGATCTCCAATCACCAGTATGAAATGGTGTCCCCCCTCTTTTTTCCCCTCCATCCCCGTATACTATTCAATTGGCATATTTTTCCCCTCCATCCTGTATATTATTTTACCCTGCTAACCTACATAAGGGAAATCGTGTTGTCAGTATTCCAAAGGTCTTCATGGCGTGAGCTTCTATCTCCGATTCGAGTCTTGATTAATTAATAAAATAATATATTTAGGTTATGTGATTATGTTTGCAAAGACAACAATTTTATTAGAAGCATTGCCTGTACTCCTTTTGTTTTTTTTTTTTTTTTAGATTTTAAACATTTATTACCTGTGAAGTAGGTTGAAATAACTACCAAATAAATAAACACTTAACTAAATCAACAAGTTTTTACTATCAATATGTACACACAAAAAGTAACTTTTACATTCAATATTCTTTACTTCACTTATGAATTCATTCACATATGTAACTGTAATTTTTTCAGTTACACACAGAGTTTTATTTCATTCGTTTGTGTAGCTATTCTATGTCTTCTTTTCTTGCTACACCATATACACACGTCCTCTATTTTTCTGTATCTATTCCTACACACACACACACACACACACACACACATCACTTTTCTGCAGCTGTATTGTTTGTTTCTTGTACACGCACATACATGCAGACATCCATCACAGATGAGTGTGCCAGATTGCCGTCGAGTACACGAAGTGGACAGAGGTGACAACTGGCAGCGTTATCTCTCCGCACATCTAACCAAACAGTCGTAGTTGGTTCCCTCTCGTGCCGGTGGTGAATCTCGCAAGCATTGCTGGTTTCAAACTTTGTAGGACGTATCTCGGAAAGACTTCCCCAAGGCGTTGCTCGACTTGTCCTCACACATAGGCAGCCTCCTTAATGTCCCAGGACGATCAGCACCCCATGACATGTTGGTTTCTTTTTTCCGCACAATCTTAGCTACCTTTAGGTATGCGGAAATGTCCCCACGGCAAAGTGCGTATGTTATCAGCACTAATATAACGCTCATCGTCATCGGCCGACAACGCAAGTTTAGAAACGCGTTCAGTGTAAATTATATGATCGCGAGATCTAAAATGATGTTGAGTTCTCCAGACGTGCAAATTTTGACTAACACAATTCAAATAATCATCAAACAGAAGCTTATTCAGAACGCTCGACTTTACCCCCTTTGCTTTACGCGTACATTGTCCGTCGTGTAGGACATAGGCATAAAGCTTGGGACGTAATCCGACAAATGACGTAATGATTTTACCACCACATTCATCTTTCATAACGCCCGATATGCCACCATTTACACATGGGAAACCCTGACGATTATTTGAAGCATAGTTTGATGGGTCAAATCTTTCAACCAAATCTGGTAGAATAGACGTGTAAACGTCATGACACTTTACTTCATAAATTAAACTATCGGTGTCACAATACAGCAGGTGCAAGGCCGACGAAGAGAATTTGTTTTGCATGTAATTATAGTGAAAGTCATAGAGATACAATTTTGACAAGTCTAGGATCGCCACGCCGGTATACAGAGGTTTATTAAATGTAACTGAGGTTCTCTCAAGTTCTATCAAAACAAGACATTCATCGAGAATGTGCCTACTCTTAAATGTCGGACGCCCAATGAGTTCTGCTGCCTCATAAATGGTATCGTACCGCGTAACAACACGGATATCGCGTTCCTTGCGACAATTTTGCAAACACTTACCATAAATACTATTCGACATTAATTTATAGAACGATTTCTCGAATGCGTTCGCCGCCTGGGCACGTTTACTAATGTTGAATTTGATGTACGAAGACATCCAGGCACTTTGTTCAAAGCGTAATACGCAATGAACGTTTTCCAGGATGGCTCCATACTGCAAATACTGCCTCAGTGTTTTGCCGTGAATAATATAGTTTTTCCGCGGGTCTAAAGTTAGTAAAAGCTTCTCAGTTTTGCCGTTAAGTGGTACGCTATTTACAGGAGCAAGTGGCAGATCCGATAGCACATCATGACATTTTTCTGGAAAGCACAAGTCAACTTCCGCGAAATAACACGTGTCTCCATCTACATTTGTCGTAGCAAAATTCCACTGAGAGAATTCAGCTTCTTTCACCCATTCAATCTTGCCGACAGGAAGTTTTGACATCATCGTGTGGCTATACATACTGCTGATGTCAAAGTAACAGATGTACCTGGATGAGTCAGTCGGGTCATAGTCCTCACACATGTAAATGTTATTGGCTGTAGTGTATCGCTTGGAAACCTGTGTAATACCACCTCGAACCCCGCGTTCAACGAATAGGTACATGTTAGGGTCAGTCAACAGCTCAATCCGAGCAGAAGTGTTTAGTAACATGGCGTCCCAGCTTAAGGCAGGCGCAGTTACATAAAATGCCGGGTCTAAGCCATACAATTCCAAACAAACTGTTCTTAAATTTTCAAACACATCTGCCAGCAAACATACATCAACATGCAAATACTGTAAGGCGTAATCCATTAATGTAGCACAGTGGAACGCATTCCAAGAAGTGTGTGCATGTGCGTAATCTTGTTCACTTACACTCTCGCCTTTCATTACATTAAAAAATGCGTCCCGAGGAGGCAGAGAAATTTCCTTTAGATTCTCTATAGACCGCACGTGGTCGTATGGAAATACTCCCTTCCTTTGCACCAAATAAAACTGAACATCGTCAGGAAACTGCGCCCGGGTGATTTCTAGCTGGTGCGACATCAGATTACCAGCTAAATATTCCAGCGATGCGTTCATGAAGTTAAATGAATCAATAAATCTAAGTCTAACTGTGCGTACACCTCCTTGTGCAGTGTTCCCATAGGGAATATATTTTGTGATACATTTGTAACTTTCCATAGTGTTCCCAATGACTTTAATATCACCTGGGTTTTCCACAACTACGCTGCCGTCTGCCTGAGTGACACGGCGAGAGGCCAGTGGGCGCATGAGAAAATGACCGTCATAATTTTGCATGTTGTGAAAAACAGCTACGAGCTGATTCTTTGCAAGACGGAACTGTAAATTGCACTTGTTGTGCGCGTATCCTCTAAGTTCACCAGTCAGGTGATCATGGTCAAGTACAATTTTATCTGAGCCATTATGCAAATCCTTCTTGCAAATGTGACATTTCGTCTGACTCGCGAGCCGGACCCTATCGACCGCAGTCAGCGCATTCTTACCTACATCTACCTTGTAAATGTCACTTACATACTTTGTCAGCTCGACAAGTTTAGCCACAAGTCGCTCTATACAATCCTTCCCTACGAAAGTATGGTATTCTGTTTTGCTAGAATCACAACTACACACTAACAAAACAGACGTAGCGTACGGTACGTGTTTATTCATAACCGTCGTGCTAGAACATCCATCTTGTGGCATACATGTAGCCATGGGCTGCAAATAAGTTTCAGTGTCACAACATGCTACAAATCCTATGCGTTGCTGTTTTGAATGATTACTGAATTCAAGATATTTATTTTCCTCAGTTGGGAATGTGGCTCGAACAGCAACATGTTGGCGACACAACACAACGTGTTCACTGAGTTTGTCTTCGTTTGAGAAATATTGGAGACAATACTCACAAATCCAAATCTTTTTGGTTTTCTTAGTCAACTGACTGTGAACCAAACGAGCCAAATTCTTTATATTCACAAAATGTAGATGGGGTGTATTTCCAAGTGAATGAATAGCAAGAACGTTTACATGTTTTTCTTTTCGCAGATCAGATATACGGAAAGGAACTATTTTATTGTCCTTATTTGTGTTAGTTTCATCAACGATGACGTTATAATTGTCTACACAAGCATAGACATTGATGCTAAGATTATTTGTCTCCTCAAACCGTCTCAGTTGATGTAATTGCACAGGTGTTGTCAAGTGAACGGTGTTTAACACATTCTCAGGTTTGGGATAGAAAGAAGGATGACTAACGTTGCGTGAAGCTGGGTATAAGCCAGATACTACACTGTATACGAAACATTGGTCTACTTCGCACTCTATATTAACGCAAGCCTTCCTGTTGGCTATGAATCTGGGTAATTTTGTATGCGCAGCCCCAACAGTAAAAGGTCTGTACTCTGAAACATGTACATCTAACTGAATAACCTTCTGTAATCCCCACCCACTTCCACGTCCGAAAAATTCGGTAATATTATTCAAAAGACTAGGAACGATCTCGCCAGTGAAGATTTCGCTCGGAACAGTTGACAGGAGAATAGTATGACTCTTACTTCCAAAAAAAAAATAAAAATGTCTCAGTTGAGTTCTCTTCGCCTACATTTACTTTTATAAACCTAGCACTCAATGAGACATACACCTTCAGCGGAGGGTTATTTCGCGAAACTATAGCCAAAAATGGTTTCTCACACCTGTGTAGAAATGAATTAACATCTGCATCGTAATCATCTCGATCATTTGAAATACGAGCGGTAACTAAGCAATTACTGAAAGCAGTATCTAAAAGATCATATCGCAATGATGACAAGCCTAAATTAGGACTTGTACATGCCACAGACGACACACAATCTGTGACAGCAACATTACATGCACACTTAGTAGGGGAGGACATTTTTTCAGTATACCTAAAAGTATAAGAAATGCGACAATGGAGTCTGTAAAAAAATTTTTTTTTATAAAAGGAATATACTCCTAGACGTAAAAAAAATGAGTCCTGACATGTGAAGTACTTACAATGACAGTATTTATTCCAAGAGAGAGAACACAAACACACAATCTGCCGCTGCCAATGTCACGATTGTGAATGCGCCGTATTAAATGTAAGGTAACGTTTTTATATGTTTGAGGGCTAAGATGTCGTTACGAGATGCTAGTCGGTTTACGTGTACTGAGCTATAAAAAACCTTGAAGACTCCACGTGTCAGTGATAGACCAACGGTTATTTCAGAGCGCGCCAAGTTAAAAATTCGAATAAGTTTGAAACAGAACATGCATTCATACACGAGGCAAGGTCAACAATACCGGACACGTGCCTAGACAGAGATGAAGGGCCACGATTGCCGAACGGTGGGGAGGGGAAGCATGTGTGTGTGTGTGTGTGTGAAGAGCACAAGGCGCGAGAGGGAGGGATTTCCGTAAACACAAAGCCACCCTTCAAATCTTCCACCGAGAACCGGTTCACTACGCGCGTCTTGTGCGACGGTTACTCGGTGAAGGTCTAGGACAACTATTTTTAGAATACTACACGTGCCTAGCTAACTGCCCCAAATATACTTTTTTAGGATTCAACACGTGGCATGGTGTACGTAATTGTTTTACCCACATGTTGAAATAAACCACTTTATTATTAATATGCACTTAAAATTGTATTAATTGTATAGACAACTATTAATACTGTCAAGTATATAGTAAAACATATTTGTACGTTATCTTGAAATAAAAACACATAAATTAAGATCACCATATTTATTACACATTTATATTACATCACACATATTACACCACACAGTTAATTTTCAGTTTTCTCCCAGATTCATTTTAAACTTAAAAGTGCATTAGTTAGCAATGTCATCAACACTTCATTTACTACATGTTCAACGTCCATACATGTTTGAGTACTAGCGTCTACCATAGCTGGTTTAGTATTATACTTTCTCTTCCTTGACTGCTTAATACAGGGTGTAACTGTTACATTAGGTTCCAATACATTAAGACAGTCTGGCGCATGTATAGTAATCGTCGTTTGTTGACCACTGAAATGTGAAAACACTTGATCAATACTCGAGGGCAATGCTGTTGTTTCTAACATATAGTACACTGGACACTTACGAACATCTATACAAGATAGCAGTTCATGATTTTTTTCACCTTCCAATGGACTGTGATTAATTCTGAAATGAAATATTGAATCACAACTTTCGCTAAAATGGCGTAAAATACCATTACTCCAATATGAATAATCTATACTGGATTTACCGGGCTTGCAACTTACATACGAGTTCGTGGGATTGAATTGCGCCATTAGTGGTGAATTGCTCGTGGTCTGTCAGACAGTGAATCGCTCGTGGTCGATCAGAGGTAGGCGTGGCTGGTGAATCGCTCGTGGTCGGTCTGAGGTAGGCGTGGCTGGTGAATCGCTCGTGGTCTATCAGAGGTAGGCGTGGCTGGTGAATCTCTCGTGGTCTATCAGAGGTAGGCGTGGCTGGTGAATCTCTCGTGGTCGGTCAGAGGTTGGTCTTGTACACTGTGTTCACTGGTAGACAACTGATTTAATACTGATCCTACAGAAATGTATCTTCCTAAAATTAAGTCTCACACATTTACCAACACGTAGAACCATAGTCAATATACAACTACACTGGTTATCTTCTTGTTCCCCTTTCTTCATTGGAGTGGTTGAGCTGTCGCGATGTTACAGGCATAGGGACTGCAATCAGTCACAGTTGTTGTGTTGGTGGCAAACACTTTCTGGGTGCGTAAATCTCCGATGCAAATTTCCACCCACCTAAAACTTGTATCAGCATTAGGACGAAACAACTCGTAGTCTATGCAATTGTTGCCTCATGTTTCGCGAATCTCCTCGGTGAGACTAAGCTCTAGAAGATCGTTGAAACTGCATGGAAGTTCCACGTCTGGACGCATGTAATACACTGGACAGTTGACGAAATTACATTGTATTTCTTCACCATATGTTATGCCGAGATATTCGTTAAAGGAACAACACCAATGTTGCGAGTCAGTACAGATGTGCGTTTGTAGCGTTCCACCATAGGGCTTAAACGCCACTCGTCTAAACCCGACCTCAGCAATTTCGTACTCTTCGAGTGGGTTAAACAGACAAGCCATTGTCACGAACTGAACTGACTCAAACCTCTGCAACGCACCTTATATACACATATTATTCGACGACGTAATGACATGCGTCATTTCTAATTTTAAACTATTGCATCAACACACCACTTGTATAAATTCTCAGCATTCTGTCTCGAGCTAGAAAAGGTGTAGTGATCGCCATACTGTTTACGTAATTTTTTTAATGAAGGACAACCATAAACGCTCTGTACATCAATTATATTATTCTTACATAAATCACTAAGAATTTTCTTTTGATCTATGCCACTCACATGAATTGTTTTGTTTCGACATACTGATTTAAGACAGAAGGTAATTCATAATAGCAAATACTTCCTTCTCTCCAAGATATACCGTGATAATTCCGTATTAACCAATTATTAGTGCGCTTATATTTCTCTTGCAGAAATTGCCATTCGAAGGGCAGTTTAAACAGGAATGCATTTGCATAACCATTGAAGGATACTAGGGTTAATTCCTTGATGACAAATCCGTGTTGAGACTGGAAACCTTGAACATTGCAATACATGCTTCTCGTTTAATGTCTTGCGTGAAACTGAGTGGAAATTATGTCAGTATCTTTACTAATTTGTCTCTGGGACTATAGGACACCAAACTGTCATGTATAATCAAGGCGTATTGGCCGGAATGTTTGCATTGGCTGTTATTTCTATACGCGAGTCGATAACGTTAGAAGTGATAAAATCGTTCTGTTTAGATACGTCGAACACAAACAAAGGAGCCTTAGTCGCATACTCGTCAGGCGAAAAAATAGGTGAGGGATTGCGACCATAGTACGATTGTTGAAACGCCTTATACATGCCGTAAACCACTAAATATTCACCATTTGTGAAATTAATATTTAAATCTGAATAAGGATAGCATTCGCTGTTTAGAAATAGTTTTATGTGTTTAATGTTACACGAATCGAATTCGGACCTATTTTATGTTACACTGTTGTGGCAATCTGTTTGAAAACCAATTATAACGAACCTAGGCTTTTCACTTGGAAAACTCGTTTTCACATTCCAAACTATCTTTTGTAATTGTGGCAATAAGGGATAGGTTTCCAAACTCCAAGACCTAAAGGGAATGTTGAGATCTTTCCCTTTTTCAATATGTCTCAACAGTCTAACACGTTCACGAGTATTTACAATTATGTGCGGCATCAGCCATTCTACAGTTTTTAATTCCAATGTTACAGCTTCTGCAATATCTCCTGTACGATACACTGCGTTCGTAGATGAATTTGATAAAAGTAAAACTATTTCGTGTTTAGCGTTCACAAGAACACGTCTATAATCTTCAGCTAAGCCTAGTAACATACTTAATGGAAGTACCGCTTCGTATAACCCTCCGGGATTTATTTTTAGCTTAAAGTCGTCTTTGTCACACCATCCAGCTGCTTTGTAAGCCTGCTTTTCGTACGTAGCTACAGAAAGGAAATTTTTAATTGTGGTGGTTATGCCTGCATCCCGTGTTTGATCGATTTCCACACCGTTTAATTCATAGGCTATTTGATCAAAGAGATGTAAAAGCCCATTTCGCACGATATGTGTGTTTACAGGATTACTTCCGTCGGCCTTTTTGAACGTACCCCTTAGTCTTATGAACGATTTTGAAGGTAGGGTGTAAATATCCTGGTTCAGTATACATATCCTAATCTCTGATGGAAACATGTACGGCCCTGCCCTAAAAGGTTCGTAAATATGTAGCTCGGTCTTTGTGATAGCATCGTCGAACGATACGGGCTGATCGACATTAAGCACCTCGTCCATACCTACGGACTGTATACCCTAATCACTTTAAAAACGCTTCGTTGGAGCGTGTTATCGCTATGCTCTTCCTTACACTACTGATTCTTTTCCGTTTATGTTGACGTGTATTTATAGATGACACGCGCTTCTGAGGACTCTTACGAAAATTTATTCCCATCTTGTTTAACACTGAGTGAATTAATGTGGGCTTTAGCTTTTATAGTTTTTTCAAATGGAGACGAACTGTAATTTCCTCATTGCGAAAGTTAATTAAACGATCTTCTTGGTCCACTATACGTATCACTAATTCGTCCACGCGACTTACTATGACAGGTAGGTAAATTAACGTGCGAGGCTGTTAAATTATTTTGAATCCCGGAGGTACAGAACACGTAAATTCGTGAATTGTATTTGACAGTCTACCATTTAAATATGAACCACTAGCGATATTGAGATTAACACAACACACATTTACAGGTAATATGTTAACAGGTTTTTGTGATTC
This sequence comes from Medauroidea extradentata, assembly GCA_003012365.1. NCBI lineage: Eukaryota > Metazoa > Arthropoda > Insecta > Phasmatodea > Phasmatidae > Medauroidea > Medauroidea extradentata. The sequence goes on from PNEQ01084548.1 coordinate 9,337, forward strand.
GTGTATACTTCCAGCAACGTACTTTTCAGGTCTGAAACCTAGTATTTTACCGATAGATTCTGGAGCTTTAAAATTTACATTTTTGCTACACAGCATCATGCTTTTAAGTGTGTTTTGATTTCCTGTAAGCATGAATGTTACGTCTTCTGGCAATGCGTTTTTTATAAACGTTTCTATATTCTCGATTTCGTAAGACCCTGTTGGAATTACAATTTCATACTCTTTTTTTATTTTTTTTGAACACAAACTTCCTGCTTCCTTCATCAATATTTGGTATGGAATTATAACTTACTAAATCCACCAAGCATACTTGCCATTCCCCAGTTAAATCTAATGGGGGGAAGTATGTTGATTTCAATTCTGATGTTTGCCCTGATAGAATAATAGTTAGCGACATGATCTACTGACTGAATGAGGACATGTGAATTCCTTTTATATCTTCGCGAGGAAGCTGAGACACAAATGTCCGCAATTCCAAGTGTTTGGAAGTTGATCACGTAAGTTATTGTACTTTAAATGTGTTCCTCTTAAATAGTTACGTATTTCTTCCGGCAGTTGCAAATCTCAGAAACTGTCGTAATAATGTACATTGTTGCCGTTTTTGCTAAAACAAGTCCAATGTGTTCCATCACCTTTCCTACTATCTAGATTGACAATTACATTTTCACGAAAATGGGGTTTTAAAGGTATATCGTCTCTCATAAACACACCGCGAATGTAAGATATGCGCAACTTTTTAGCATAATACAGTAAATCTCTATCGGTAAGCTCTCGTCGTGGTAAGGTCCTTAAGATTTGCGCTTGCGTTTTTTTTAAATCTTTGCCAGGATAAGGTTTGAGGTACATTCCTCGACCGTTTTTTGCCTTAGAATTCAGTTCTTCCATCTTAGCGTTATGACGTATAAGTTCAGCTGAACGTTTTTCAGTAGCGTTTTTCGATGTAACTGTTTTTGCGATCGCGCTGGCTCCGCTTGCTAATGCACCAAGTGCAGCAAGGGCCGGGAACAGTAACGGGATAAAACCGCCTTTTTTAGACTTCTTCTTCTTAATTCCGCCACCTTTTCTCTGTCCCGCACCGGTCTTCACTTTGGCTTTCATAATTTTCGATACGAGCCAAGAGGCTGCTTTTTCACCAAGTTTCGTCTGCGGTGATTTCGATATTTCTTCTGCTCGGGTTACCAACTCGCGGTCTGCTGCGTGGCGTTCACTGAGATCGTTGGTGTTGAAATACTTTAAATCGTGTTGCTTGCAAGCTTCGTCTAACCTGTTTATAGCCTTATCTCCGCGCGCTAATCTCGTGGCAAGTCGTGTACCAGGTCCACAGTAATTATACAATGCCAAATGTGCTTCGAACGGGAGATTGTTAATTATCTTACTAAGTAGCCCACGACCTTTCTTTACCTTGTTTGCACGAGGCATCGTTTTACACTGAGTTTGAGCATATATATAGCATCACTTATATACGGTTTGGCTCAGTAGCAATGAAGATAATTAAGCAAGAACACGAGTTAACAGTTGTTATTTCAAATGACAATAAAGAACACAACACAGTAGGGTTACATGGTCCATTGTTACCGCATACGCTGAGGGTGATCATAGCGGGTGCGTCTTCATGTGGAAAATCTTGCTTAATGTTGAGTTTACTTGAACAACCAAACGGTTTAAAATTTGAAAATGTGTACGTGTTTTCAAAAACTTTACACCAAAACAAATATAAACGCTTGGAGAAAATTATAAACTCTATAGATGGAATGAAATATTTTCCCTACACTGACAAGGAACAAATAGTGGCACCTAAAGACGCCTTACCTAATTCGGTGATTCTATTTGATGATGTGTGGGCTGAACCACAAAGCGAGATTCAAAAGTACTTCAGTTTTGGACGTCACTGGGGCGTTAATTGTTTCTACTTGTCTCAAAGTTATGCTCGAATCCCAAAACATAACTTGAGAGATAATTGTAACCTTATTGTACTGTTTAATATGGACGATTTGAACATACGCCACGTATACGCAGATCATGTTGCAACAGATATGTCAATACAGAAATTTAGGGAAATCTGTTCATACTGTTGGCAAGACAAATTTGGTTTTTTGGTTATCTTGAAAGATTTTCCAGTATATAATGGGAGGTACAGGTGCGAATTTGATAATTTTATCATTCCTGACGAAGAATGAACTACTCTATTTCAAAGTTTGGACACGGAGCATTTAAGAAAACTCGCGGAGGCGAATGTCTAACGCTCGAAAAAGCTGGTGTATGCAGTCTTGGCAGTCACATTTTACGTAACGTGGGTAATCCAGTCAAAAATAGTGATGCTGCAAACAAGAATTACGTCACGAATGTCAACACTTTGACGCTAGACGCAGTGCGTATGGCGACCAACGAACTGGAGAAATTAGTAAGCTCAACAAACGAAACCGTATCCCGCAACATGGCAAAAACCACAGAACGTAGTGAAGAGATTGTAGGACTGATAAATGGATTGCGCGCCATCTTGTCTAAAACCGAACACAATTTTGTAGAATCGTTACTTTGCTTAATGCGTGAAATACTTGTAGTTGCGGAAACTGTTCGACAAACGAAACAGAGTTTGCAGGAAAAACTGGACATATTGCATGCAGGTTTAAAGAAGGACATTCTTGCACACTTAACAGATGTTTGTACAAACACAAACTTGCAGAAACTGTGTAACGATCTTTTGCTTAAGTTACAGTTGTTTGTGGGTGGGAAAATGACACACATAAGTATTAAATTAGATAATGTTTACACCAAACTAGGTGAACTAGAGAAAAAATTAGCTACTGTCCCTTCATCTCACAAACCAAAGTATAGCTAATATATATTTAAATGCAAAGCTAGAAAAAATGTTTCATTAAGATGTCTGCTAATGTACAGGAATTACAGAATGTTATCGAAGCTGTTAAACGGAAATACATGGTCGCTAAAAGGACTAGACTTGGAAAAGATTATGTTAATGAAGACATATTTAAACCGATCACTACTCGTCTGGATAATTTAAAAACTAAAAATGAAGAACAGAAATTTATGGAAGAAGGTAGCAAGCAGGAGATTAAAAAGGAAGAAGCTGAAGAAATTAGCGAGACTACAATAAAATATCTAAAGATAAAAAATGCTAGAAATGTTCGTGATAATGTCTACGGGATTTATAAACGGAAGAAGAGACTGTTTTTAGGAAATGCAGAAGTTGAGTTTTTACCGCAAGATATACTGAAAATAGGAGACTTTACGTTACCTATTACTGAAGGATTGTATGAGCTACTCTTTAAAACCTATCCTGAAAGATATTCACAGGATGATTTGGAAACTTAAAAATATCAATTAATTTAACAGGAGCACAGTACCTCGAGAACGATCCGACTACCAAAACATTTAAAGACGTAGTTCATCCTAAATTTCCATTAGTAATCGGCAGGCAAAGGAACGTGCAAGGCAGTGGTCTTAATAAAGTCGATGATAAATCGTTTAAGACTTCTTCTGGGGTCGCAAACAGCTGGCAATAATTCCCACTCTAACGAGATTATATCGATAATAGAGGAATTGAAGGAGTTTGGATACATAGTATGAACTTTACAAATTTAGCAAAAGAATTACATGCTCCTAGGCGTATACATTTTCCTAGACGCAGCATTATCACACATGGTCTAAACGATTTGTTTCAAATAGATTTGGCCGACTTGTCTGCTCACTCAAAAATAAATAAAGGATATACATTTATTTTGATGGTGATAGATGTATATTCTAAATATCTATGGACCTATCCTCTAAAAAATAAATCTGCTCCATCAGTTGCAAAAGCCATGAGCAAGTTATTACTAGAACACGTGCCTCCTTTCAATATTCAGAGTGATTTTGGAACAGAATTTACAAATAAACATTTCCAAAATTTGATGCGAAAGTATAGGATAAATCATTATTATGCTCTGAACGAGAACAAGGCTGCTGTTGTGGAAAGGGTGATACGAACTATCAAAGGTATGTTGTACAAGAAATTTACTTCTCAAGGTAATCACAAGTGGATCAATA
>PNEQ01084549.1:0-20403 GCA_003012365.1 Medauroidea extradentata
GAGGGTTTAGAAGTAAAACTACCCAAGTCCATTTTCAGTAACTTTCGGAAAACCTTTGCCAAAATTAACCAAACCATTCTACAAAGCTGAAAATAAGAGTACTTCTATGAGAGAAAAGGTGTCACAACCTGGGTATTATTACCACACATGGAGAGTGATATTCACAGTACTTGGCTGCAATATCTCAATTTCGGAGAAATTACTTCTAACCCCTCGATAACAGGAAAAATTACGCTTTGTTACGAATAACATTACCTGCCTTATTTACATTAGAAGTCAAGATTTACGAATCATGCCAACTTAACAGAGCATCATGTTAATGCAGTCTTTACAAACTAAAATAAGTACACAATAAAATACCTGTGTAGTATATTTACTTTTTTTTATGTTAGCAATTGATTCATTTGCTTGCTAAAGTATAATTACGTAGCCTTAACCTTTTAGAAGCCGAGGCGGTTAATGCAGGGCAGCACATTCTGAAAGGTTTTTCCATGGTGAATTCGCACGATTGCTTCCTTCCTGGTCTTCTTATTTTGGTTCCCAACAGGATATACAATCTTGTGGTGTTGCCAACCACGATAATGTGATTCCCCTTTTTATTTCTTCCCAGTTTCCAGCAACACGTTATTTTCCTGCTGTTCGAAATTAACGTTGGCGCCGTCGCGAATCATCTTCTCAAATTGTGATTCAGTAATAACGGATGTCAGATGTTAAACAAAACACACTTTTGTCACTTGTGACGTAAATTTTACATATTTTATTTTTATTATTTACATTGTGCAACGCTGTGGGTACTTATTTCGGAGTTGTTATCGTGTGTGATGAAATCGCAGCACAGGTAAACTCTTCACTTGTTTAATACACACCTCATAAAAGTTTAGAGCCATACTTTAAAATTTGTTACACGTTTACAAAAAAAAAATCCTTGGGAAGCCAGTTGCCAAACAAATTCCTTGTAAAACTGCAACAACTTTTCTTATAAAAAATACAAAGTCTGTAAAATTACAACAAGTAGCCTCGTATTTGCACTTACAATATGGAAATATTAAATTTAAATAATCGTTTATTATGACCATCAAAATTATTTTTTTTATTAACTAACTGCTAAAACATGACGTTAAGTGTAATTTTTTCCAGACAATTATCTACTGTTATTTTGTCTACATATAGTCAATGTTCAGTCAGTTTAATTACATCCGATGTCAAGCAGTGTAAAACGTTTTGAGGTAGGTATAATTAAAAACTCATAATCATAATTCAATTAAGGGATATTAAGCTTACAGTTACTGAGTTTAAGTACGAAATCAATATTTAAGAAATTACCTATCAACGAAACAAGTTTAAGTAGGCCGATTAGTAAATGAATGATAAATGCATTGTATAAAATGGCAGGTTTCTGGAAGCTGTTATAAAATATAATAAGTGGAATCTACTACATTTCGAGCAAAAGTTATTTCCAAAAACGTATTTCTGTGGCATAGTATTTTACGTCAAAATTTCGTAATTATGATTACAGCGCAAGATAGGCCTATATCGTCGAAGAAGGCATACGTCTCCCGGGCGAAATGTTGCCTCGTATAGCTGGTAAAAATGGTCTCTAATTTTACCTCTTATTTGACTTCCAGTAACTTGGATATTTCATATTACATTTTCGGCACTAAATGTAAATGCCAAGCTCACATAAAAAAAAATCTTTCAACAAAAAATATTATTCTTTAGAGCACGGCTTACACGTGCGCTAGAGAATGAGATGTGACAAAGCTCTAAGGGCGACATTGAAGCGCGCATCAAATGCCGCATCGGCTCAACGGGCCAATCGCTTATTAGCGTGCACGAGTCCCGCCGATCCATTTTTACTCTGAGACATTAAGCGATGTACATAAAATTTTATTTGTGGAAAGTCTTTAGCAAAGTTCAGTGCACATTCCTCTCTGTGTTTTGCTCGTGTATATCCGGTTAATATATTTTGAGGTACGGCAGTCTGAAAATGCCGCTTTTAGCAATGTTCGAGAGCTTAGAAATAGTGTTTTCAATGAACACGGTGTCATAACAATAACATTACATCCTTGTCCGAAGTGTTTTTTTTTTCGTACGTTGATACAATGGGCAGGTGTGAAATAGTTTTGTAAAATAAAATCCTGTATGCTAACGTACTGTAACACATATAAAGCGCGTGTAAATATGCGCCCTTAAAAATACTGTTAAATTAAGAAACCTGGGGTATTTTTAGTATGCTATTTAATATCGTAATTGTAACGTTAAAACACACATTCAAATAATGTAATTATTCAGTGCGTTTATACTACCTATTCACATGCAACTTGCAGTAAGGCCTACGTAATCGGGGCTGGTTACTGTAGTAATACCTACGTGTAGGCTCCATAAAAGCTGAGATTGCGATGGCATGTTGCCATTGCCTCCGATGATGAAGTGCGAACAATGTGACTGGAAGCATATCTTCTGAATGGCTTTGTAGAAATGAGTACCTACATTTATCCGACGGCACCATTGTTGTTTCTAGGATCTCAATACAATGTATGCGGTGTTCCAAGAACTCCCTGCACACCATGTCGTACGTAGCTTCACGTTACCTTAACTTATAGCACATGACAGACACAGAAATCTCATGCATTAGCAAATGATAACTGTCAGTAAAATCTTTGTTTTTCATTTATTTATACACTTGAATAATTGCTTCAAAATTAATTTATGATGCCATCGCTTAGTTCACTACTCGTCACAAGTCAGAAAAATTTTTATTTTACAGTTCTGTACGTATTCCGATGCGCACGTATGTTTTTATTTCGCTGTTTTCTAACGTTTCAACTTCTTAATATACTAAATACAAACTCGTTAGTTACAATGTTATAGCAAAGCCCATATTTAAGGATTCTCTTAAACAATGCGTTGTCAACTAAGAGCCATCAGGCCACACGTGCAATGAACAAGTTAGGAAAAGCAAAGAACAGGTATCAGAATTTTACTGGACACACACACACACACACACACACACACTTAGGGGCTTAGAATGATAGTGGTGTAAGTCACGTAAAGTATTTTTGACAAAAACGATTAATTGCTTTTGCATATAAAATATATCGTCCGTATTTTAGTACTTAAAAAAATTTACTTCGAAAATTGAGTAAAAAAGTGTAATAAATGTTACAGAACTTTGTATTAAAACATGTTTAATATGAATGAAAAAATCACCTCTGACTTACACCATCGTCATTCTATGGCCCCATAGACACACGCACACACTTTTCATGACAATCACTGTAAACGAACGTCTTGTGGTATAAATAGTTCTTTAAGCTTCCCACTCGAACACATCTTCTAGTTTGTGAATATATGTGACCAGTTATCATCCTCAGTCTAATTCGAAACGACTTGTTTATGCTGTCTTAGTGTCTACTCACAGAAAGGAACCAATCACTTTCACATCGCAGTAAGTGACAAATTCTATGACATGTAGAACTAATTAGCAACAATCACCTGAAACGCAGTTTTTCCTGTTAGCCACACCCGTGAATCAAACCCTCCGCCCCACCTTGTGAGACAATAAGCAATTTATGCGCAGAAGAGGCTGGTAACTCAATCGGTAACATACGAGCTTTTATTTTATTTTAGAGGATTTAATAACTTCCCCCGGTTTTAATGCACTTTTCAGGCTTAGTGAGCGACGACTTACAAACTAACTAAACCTAAGTAAACAACACATACATCAATGCCCGTGCCGGGATTCGAACCCAGGACCTCTCTCACCGTAAGCCGGTATGCTACCGACCACGCTACGGAAGCCGGCACGAACATATTGTAAATGTTCAGTCTGTCGAAGGTCAACAGTGCGTTTCAGCTGTAGTAAATTGTAGATTTCTATTTGTAAACGGATACCACTAATAAATATTTTTTAATAACATTTAGACATTATAACTCAGATAATTGTTTTCGTTTGTACAAATACCTTCATTGTTACTCTTTTATTCGAGGTACCAAATATTAAATTAGTAACAATTTGGAATTGATTCTAAAAATAACTTATTACACGTACTCATGAGGTAATGTAGTGTGTTGCATGTTAAATTACTTTTCGGCTTTAAAAAATTACCGAATTTGAAATAATAAATAGCCAGTTTTCGAAAAAATTTTAAAAATACGTAAAATATTCACTGCGGCATTTATACATATCTTTCATTTCGGTAAGTCAGTTGGTGTTCCTTTTTAGCATTTAACAGTTTTATGTAAATTTGGACTCTACCCTGCCATTCTATCAAAACTATGAAAGCTGAAAATTTTTCATTACTTCAAAAAGTAGTCGCAATGTATGCCTACAAAACAAACCATATATCTTATTAAAAATAAACTTACTACAACAATTAAAATTTTCGATAAACTCCTCCTTTAACGCTGGTTATTCATCACAGTAAGCTATAGTAACGTGGAGGTTAGATTGGAGTTGTAAATCTGTCGTTTGCTCATTCACAACACACTAATGTGACCACTAAATCACTTCCAAGGTGTGGAACACCATGAAATATAGAAGGACGGACCTTCCTACGTGTATTACCTCTCCTTGGCTGCGGACGAGAGATGATGGTAAGACAGGTGTTGCCGAAATTACAATAATGGAAGATGTTTTTTTTTCCTCGAGCAAAGCATATTGCCAACCCTGAATCGTTCATGTGGCAAGTGGTCGACCTTGTAGTCTGCCGGGAGGATGGATAGCTAAGTGGTTCGTACCATAGAGTACTGTTTAGAGTGTCCCGTTGAAATCAGTGGGCGGAGCTAATTTGGACTGGATGGGCGGGAACTTGAGAAGTGATCGTCTAGCCCGTGAACAGCGCTGTATGTGTGTCAAGCACACTCTTTTCTACGCAAAACATCTTAAAGAGTTTGCCCAATCTGTTTTATTTATTAAATGACATACTTCAAACTACGCTTATAAGAAAAAAACACACAGAGGGGCCGCCGTGGACGAGGGGTCCGACATTTTTCCTCCCACCAAGGCGATTCGGTTTCGATTACCGACGGGGTCGGTCCCCGGATTTTCGTTTGTGATAATCGTACAGGACGATGTCACTGGTCAACGGGTTTTCTCGGGGATCTCCTGTTTCCCCCACCCATTCATTCCGGCGCTGCTCCATCTACTCACCTCATGTCACCCCGCACTAGCGCTAAAGACCTCGATTCTTCACTCACACAGATACACACACACACACACACGACTTGTCCATTACGAAAAGTAATAGGATTTACGGCCTTTTAATAGCGAGGTCTTACGAGCCGATGAGAGTGAAGTGAGGTGAAGGGATAACATAACTTCCACGTACGAGACGGGATTCGACCCCAGGACCTCTCACACCGTACACTGGCCGGCTCGCCCATTAGAAGCAAATTTTTTTAAACCCACAAAGATTTCAAAAGTTTTTTTTCGATTAGACCCAAGGACCTTATGCTCCAGTTTTCAATCGCATGCGGGTTGGAAGCCAAGTGTTTATTTTTTTAGCATAGTGAGATTGTTTTATAATTCGGTTTATCAGTATTTTACGTTAACAAGCGAAAAAAAAATGGCTCTCCATGTCCTAAAAAAAACACTACTCGGCTTTTAACTCGCATACCACTAAAAACTCGAGCTTAAGACCCGCCGGGTGCCACTACAAGTTTTTTACTCGCACCGTTTTAGCCTTGATTATGACTACGTGATGATTGGTCCCTTAACCTGGAGCTCCAGAGATTAATTAATTTATTTATTTACTTGGGCGTTTTATGTGCCCTCGAACAGACTAAGGCCTAGATAGAGAGACACGGTAGGAAAGGAGATAGGAGTCTGTGACAGGACCTCTTTAAGAAACCATCCCAGTATTCGCCTGGAGTGAATCTCGGAAAACTCTGGAAAGCCGAGCTCAGGATGGCCGGAGTCGGTGATCGAACCCGAGTCCTTCTGAATGCGAGGCGAATGTTTTACCATTGCTTCACCTCGCTCGGTGAGTGAGCAATGATAAGAAATAAGACCTTATAGATGGAGCAGCGACGGAATGCAAAGGGCGGGGAAACGGGAGTGACCCGAGAAAACCCTCTGGCCAAACGCAACGTCCACCATGTTTCCCACATGCTAAAAATCCGCTACCAACCCAGCTGGGAGTCGAATCTGGATCGTCTAGTGAGAGGCGAGTGGTCTGACCACTCGGCCGCCGCGGACCCCAAAACGTTCTTCATATCTTAAAAATAACAACCTGTTTCGTAGAACAGAAGTTAAGAAGCTTCCGTTTCACTATACGCCATACTTTTCGCGGATAACAGCAGCAAAGAATACTACGAAAATACTGCACCCCAATTTGCTCTAGTGTCCGAATATAGTACATATAATAACTTTCTAAAAAGCAAAGATAATCGCGCTCTAAAATATATAATTACATGCTGTACGGTATTCTGTCTATAATATTGAGTTCGTGCACTACGTTATATTTGCCGGTAATATTGCTTTAAAACTTTTATATGTGATGCCTCATTGATTAAAAAAAATACGGCTAACTGTTACAGTAAACCAAATTTTTCATTACCTACAGAAACACAGCTATATGATAATTTGCCAGGCCAAGATGACCGAGTGGTCAGACCATAATATGAATGTTCACTTTATTCCATAAAAATGCAATCCGGATGATGTGATTTGTGTATAAGTACATAATTTACTACAAACCTATGTGATTTTGTTATACTACAAACTTTCATAATTTTTTACGACGAAAATACACGTAACTTTAAAAAGGAATGATTTTATAAGAACTTTTGTTCATATTAATAATAGTTTATAAAACTACAAATATGCCTTATAATAACAATAATTTTTTTATATGTAGTGACACAAAGATATAGTTTCGTATATAATTTAAATAATCTATGGCATACATTAAAATCAACATATTATATGCATTCTGTTGGATATTTTAAGTCATTTTAAGATAAGTAATCAAAAAAATCCTAAAAAATATTTTTAAGGCTTCCGAAGAAAAATGTTGCCCAGAATGAAGCGTTCCTTTCATGCCGCTTGTGTTGTCGAAATTTTGTATCTTGAATTTTGGCGAAAAATATTAAAATGTATGAAAGCTTCGTTCTGGCACTTACAAAGCTGACAAATACTATTATTAACATTCACATTTAATTAGTTTTCTCCTCTAACTTCCAAAAATATTTGTAACTCACTACAAATAAGTTTTTGGTGTAAATTTTTGTGTCCGTTAACTTTGAGTAGAGAATTACTACTCGGCCACGACAACTAGTCCTGCGGGAGAAAAGAGAACTACCGCTGTGTTGTCCTTGACGACCGCAAGCAACTGGTGTAGCGCACCACAGCACCGGCCATAATACTGTGGCACAGACAGCCGGCTCGATTTTCGCCGCTACGTCTCCATTGACAGTGTGCCATGAACTCATGTCAGGCGCAGTACATCACCCCTCCCTGTGACGTGTCTACCTACTACTGGCGCTACGCTTCTTCCCCTCACGGGAGGACTAGTTGTCGTTGTCGAGTACTGCTCGACAAACCTAAGTGTAGCCCCGGGTAGGTGAGGTAAGAGCGCTAGTGTTTCGAGGTTGCTGTGTGAAGGTGGTGGAGGGGAATATCTTGGAGCTCTCCCTGTACACTTCATTCATATTGTAAGCGACCATCTGAAGTAGTAAATCTAGTAGACCTTTGCACTGATATACCATGTAGATGCGCGGTGCAAAACTCCCTCCCCCCCCCTCGGACACCAACTAACTACACATTGGTTGTCACTTTTAAGCTGACGAGACAGTACGCAGTGCATGTCGCGACGGCCAGCTACTTCCTCGCTATTGGCTGGGGAGGTGTAGCGGGACAAAGGAGAGAAGGAGGGTGAGGTATGACAGAGAGGGGGACGGCTGTAGTTCACATATTTTCCGAGGACACACTTAGGTTTGTCGAGCGGTAGTAGTGTATGATCACCGCGTGCCCGTCACAAAAAGCAACCTGTCGTACCACCCAGCAAACCAAGTAGTTCTGCCGTCTGCCACTGCACTTGAAGCGCTACTAAAACATAGTTACAGCTAACCTGAGAGATGATTTGTTGCTTCATTCTAATGTCAAACAATCCCTCCCAGCCAACACACCCAAGAACTATGTACGTAGAATATCCTTCCTTTGTTCTTCTGTGAATAGGGTGTGTCTTGACCGCTGTCACAAGCTGTTCATTACGAAAGGAATGTCGTATTTATGTCTGGGAATCTTGCATAAGTTTGCATACAAAATTCTAGATCTGTATCTCGGACAGGAGTCGACCAAACCAAAATATTTAGTACATGAACATATATGAACATTAGTAAACGGCGGGAAAGAAAAGTACTTAATGCGAACATTTTTTGTTGGTTGAACAAAATTATGAATCATACTCAGATTGGTTTTGTTATTATAATATATACATTTTGTTTGGTTCAATATTTTTGTTGACTCTACAAAAATCTGTCTGACCACAGCATGGTTGATTTATAGAACTCTGACATTTCATTTTGCTGTATACAAGTTTATATACAATCCCCTGCGTCAGACTCATTCTCTCAGCGTACTCCTAATAAATTAACACTACAGAAAAAATCTTCTCGTAACATTATTAGTTTTAATCAAAACTGTGTGTTTTAATTTTAAAGCTATTTTAAGGGGATATATACCTCATTACCAAAAAGTTTACTTAGTGAAATGTACAAATAATTAAAATTCCCGTTTACCGTGCGAGAAAATGATGACACTGGTTGAGATAGGTAGTGCAACGCCAACAGTAACACGTTCGACTCGCAATCGGGAAGGGCCGGGTTCGATTTCCGAACTCAGCCTTTCTGATTTCTGTTTTACATTGTTTCCAGAAATCGGTCCTGGCGATTGCTAAGAAGGCTCCTTTATATAGACAATGACCGACTCCTCTTCTAGTTCCTCTCCTTGCATTAAAGTCGTGGATTACCGTCTATGTTGATATGAAATAAAGCCACATTACAATTTTAAATAATCTATCTATAATTGACTTTAAACCGTCACCCTAATCGTAAAACCCGTTAACTCCATTTTCGTTGATTTGACACTTTAGTTTTTTTGAATGATCTTAAAAATATATTTATAAAAATGTTATTAAAATTAAATATTGGACGTTATGTATAATGTTATGCAATATATACTTACTTAATTTCTCAATGTCAGGTAAAATATTTTTTCTCCCTTTACTCAGAATACGTATATAAAACATAAATTCAAAATTTAAATTAAACCCGACACTTGAATGATCCCTTAAGAAGTAAAAAAAATATTGTTGGCCTTAAAATGCTTCGGGGACGGCTAAATAAAAAAAATTAATTTAAATTAATGAATATGAATAAAAATAAGTAACTGCAACAATACTTACGTACATTGTATGTAGATATCGCCTTGAAATTCAAATTTTGGATCGCTAAATCATCTTGTGGATTCGGTCTTGTAATATTGTTCTATTATGTTTAAATTTCGCTGTGACTACCTATATTGTTTACTTAGCGGTCCACATAATTATTTAAGGGCCAATCATATTTGAAATTGTCATCGCCGTTATCATCATCATAGCCGTGGTCGTCGTCATCGTAATTATTATTATCATCATCGTATCATCATTATGTTGTTCTTTAATGGATTGTTTTGTGTGTCGTAAGTTAGTCAAATTATTTATTTATGTTTTATTTGTAGATTCTTAAACTTTTAATACCTGCACGAATTAGTAAAACAATCAGCTAACTAAAACACTGCTAATGAATCTCATCTAAAATATTTTTTAATTAAATAGTTGTCAACATCTAAGAAAGCCAGGTAACACACTCAGCAACGCTGCAGGACAGTGCAGGTTAACAAAGAATGGCAATTTTTCTGTGATGAATCGATAAAACAAAATATAAAAGTGTAATAAGTATCCTATTTTGTGTCTGCAAAATTCTCTCACAAATTCGAAAAGAGGTCATATATTTAATCGGCTAGACAGTTGTTTATCAAATGCATCTAAGAACCATCCCGATGAAACTATATTTAATTTTTAAAAAAAATCATTGAAACCGGTCCATCTGTATGGGAACTACGAAGTCACTGTCAGACATTTAGACACAGACATCCATCTGGCTTATAACACCAATCTTTATTCGTCGGTGGTTAAAAATGGAGTTACTAGGTTTTACGACTATGGAGAAGAAATATGAGATTTAATCGCTGCTCTGTTGCTGTATCCTGCAGATAAAATGAGCGAAGAAAGCCAGTAGAACTGCTGTAGCCCATGTAGGCCACAGTTTAGGTTAACCGCCAGCTTGTGACGTCACGCGAACTTTACCCTCACTGCTGTATGGGCTCGGGGTAAGGCTTCTTCAGCCGACGGCTCTACGACTGGTTGTTGAAGCTTTCGTGCTATTCGTATCGCCACCCAAGGATAACCTGTTATTTAGCTTTGAAATAATTTTATGACCAGGCAATTTAATGCCAAATTAGCTTTCATGTCGTGCAAATTTTGACCACGCGGAGAACAGTCCATGTGTCCTTCGGAAAAGTTAATTTTAGGTTAAGCAAATTCTTACGGTAAAAGTCCATGCTGCAATTCAACCCAAATTATTTTGGAACCATGTGGCTTTTATATCAAGTAGCGCGCTTCTATAGAGACTTTAAGGTTGCCGTCTGCCCAAACCACCAAGCGATGCGCGAAGGGCCGACATAAGTTAATTCGAAAACTACTCAAGTTACGACAGCGATGTCTGCTTAAGGAATAGCAGTTTAAAAAGAACATTACACCTTTTAAAGCCCCCATTAATTTTTACAACTAATTTTTTTACAGCCAAAATATTTTTCTATCCGTTTGCAATTTTGCCGGAAATGGTCCCTCAAATCTGTGCTGTCTGCTTGCGGTGGTGTCTGGTTTTTTCTTTCTTTATTTTTTTATTGTTTGGCTGTCCTTGCTTTACATGACTCGATTCCAGTTATGAGATTTTATCTTGTGTGTGTGTTCTGTTGACTAAAACATTCGCTGCACATATGGTATTTGTCCAAAAAACGAAATCAACATTTTTAAGACCTTTTTAGAAATTCGTACTTGTTTTATATTTTAAGCAAGATCTTATCTCGTCCCAGCATGAAAATCAGGTAACTAACATTATTTAAAACCATTTGGTTATTAATATTGCTAGACAACAGTAAAATCTAAAATTATGTCAAAAATTTTGCATGAAATGTTAATTCTTGCTGCGTCTGTAAGGAGAAAAAAAAAATTTATCATTGGTTGTGCAGAATCATGTCATGGATTTATTCGCTTTCATATTGCCATATCTTTGTTCTCGCTGGAGAACGTACGGTACTTGACGCGTACTCTATAGGTGGAATTTGAAACTGTTAACCCAAGCAGCATACAGGCGGGCGGAAAGATGAGAAGAAAAAATAGCCCTGTCACTTACTGCTGATCTGTGGCAAGTTTACTTGTATTCTTGTTAGAGAATCTACGTTAGTTACTATAAAACGTTTATAAACATATCTAATACAATGAAATCTATTTTTGACAGTAATCCATAAACTGTTGTACTCAAGTAACAATATATATGGAACAATATACGGCATTCCTTACTAACCACACGAACAGTGATAGGCATACAGTTATAGCCGGTGACTTTTTTCCAGGGTAAATTTCAAAAGAGTCCAATTTATTGTAAGCTACCTAGAGTAGCGTTGAAATACGGAATTACAGTCGTTACAGTATATCGTGGGAAAACTTGACTATTTGTTGGATTTCAACACATGTTCAGCTTATTAAATAATTACAGACTTGCTCTTATACGAGGAGTTTTCGCCCTATTTCACTGAGCCAAAGAATGCCACTATTTTAATATTTGATGCCCGTTGTTTGTCTGCAGACAGCTACGTTGTGTCAAACGTACATCACCCAAGCATATATGTTGCAAGAAACTGCAGCGTTTTCAAGGGTATGTTGGCACAAAAATTATTTCGAAATATACTATTATCTCTAACTATCGTACATCAATGCCGCTACACGTACACGGAACAGAGTTTTAATTTAAACTTAAGTAGGTACACCTTACTCAGGGGAACATGTATTCGATTCCCAGTCATGCCATCCTGATTTCGGTTTTATGTTTATCAATGTAACCCCAGTCTGTTTTCTGAGACATTCAAACTCTATATAAGCCATGGCCGTTTCCCATTGATTATGTCACTATAACAACCTCTCTGTCTACGAAATGTTAAGTCTTATCTATGCACCTACCTACCAGAATACCCTACTTAACAAATCCCTCTATTGGACAGGTATGTGTACGCTTCATATACTACGTTCTGCTTGTGACTCAAGGTAGATTGTCATTTACCAGAACAGCTACTGAGATCACATTATTGCAGACAATGTTGTTAGATATAGCACTGGATTTACCCGACTCGCCGTCAGGCTAACCATACCACTATCTGTTTGGCAGGGTGCTGTACGCAACCCTGTTTTACTACCACGCCTCACTGGTGGCCTATCTCTTAAGGATCTACCTTATTTGGACGTAGTTCAGCTGAAGTGAACACTCACAAGGCAATTTATTTTCAGATAATCGTACTACGTAAAATGAGAAGATCTGAAATATAGCCTAAAATTACTAAACAAATATTACTTTATATTGTTTGAAGAAAATTAAGAGTTTAGAAATAGCAATATGTACAAGTTTAACATTACGAAAAAAAATTGATGTTATACGTCATTTATAATGTAAATATATCTATGTTTTACTGTTTTAAAAATATCAGCTCATCCTAAATAGACAAAATATTCACCTACAGGTATGTTAATCATATTAATCCTACACAGAATATAGTTTGAAAAAACTCTAACGCATTGATTATTTTATGGTCTGTGAAATTAACAGTAGTGATCAATTATTTATGTGTATTAGAAATAACTATTTTTCTGTCACTGAAATTGTGTTGCCTGCATAGCTGTGGTACACGAAACATATATCCAAAAACGTTTAAAACTACCTTGTAAAATAAACCGAACAGCATTTGTTTCTTCTAACATCATTGCATCAGAATGAATTTATGTAATATGCGTTTTAATCCAAATTTTATTATCTTCTTATATGACGTTAGTAACGCAGTTTCTGCTAATTCAAAGTATTTACGCTTGTAATACTTCCCGACATTTTCTGATTTCATAAAGCTATTTTCTTTGTACAAATTTTCTTTGGAACAGATTTGTTTCGGCAAATAATTTTTGTCCTTATACTATGGGCCAACATTATATTAACGTATGTGATTAAACTAGCTTTGCAACAAACCTTTCCCAAAAAACGTCAACCCTTGGGGCAAAAATAGACATTTATATTAATCAAACAGAACACTTAAATTATTTTAAATAATTTATAAGAAAAATTATACGAAATGGGAGAGTTGAACACTTCAAAATAAAATACATTTTCATCGTAAGTTACACATACATTTCATGAACACAAAATTTCTGGAACTTGAGTTGAAACAAATATATCTCTCTTTTTTTATTTGTTCGAATTTCAGTTTATTAAAGTTTTACCTTATCAGTGATTAACATATTGCTTCAAAATATTCTGTTTGTTCAGTTAGTGCAGTAAACGATATTGCAATACCTAAAACTAGATATTAATTTCTAGAAATCTGTATAAATCAGTGATTTTACGAAGGTTTCTGCAAATACAATAATTTCGTGGTAAGGCGATGCAAACCGGGTACAGGGGCGTGTCAGGGTACCCAAATCATTAGTAGAACAATCCTATTTTTAAACGTATTACTAAAATGGTCATTAATAACAGTTAACATCATTTCTGCACAGTTTCGCTTTCCTCTAAACTTTTTTTTGTTCAGAAATATAATCACATTATACTGAAAACACTGCGAAGGAAGACGCTGGCACCATCTTTTTTAACATTACATCATTTAATAAAGATTTTGTGTGTGATTTCTTTCTTTCATAGTTTATATTTTATTAGATTATTTTATATATCGTTTCAGTTGTAGCTACACAGTGGTGATCAATTGACAAATAGTCCATTAATTTTTTTAGAGCAATGGAGCAGGTAAAATATAGTTCATTTTCCTCATAATTATTGGGTTGCATTTTTTAATAACTTGCTTCCTCACTGCAATGTTTAAAAAAATAAAATTTTACTAGCGTAGCTAAATATATATTTAACATTTTCACTATCGTAAAGTAAAAAAAAATTGCACGAGGGTTTTTTTTCAACCTCCAATCGGCTGTAATAAAAAAAAACGGGAATGAATTAGGAAATTATTTTAATGTCAATAGAAACTTACATCAAGCTGGTGCATCGGTACGACAAATGCCTCAATCTGCACGTTGATTATGTGGGAAAATAGTGTAAAGACGTACATCTCTTTTGACATTAAAATAATTTCCTAATTGATTCCCGTTTTTTTATTACGCCGATCGGAGGTTAAAAAAATAACCCTCGTAATTCCTTGCAAAGCGGTGGAACGCTGTAGGAAATAAATTCCCTTTATAATATAATAGACAGTCCTACCGTTGATGATACTGCAAAATAGAATAAGCAAAATACGTCACGCAATTTTTTTAAACTAAGTTAGTGGTGGGAATACACTTAAATCAACTGTCGTTAGATTTATTTGGAAGTGTAATACATTAAGAATGCATGGGTTTACGGACACACAGCATTGCTTACGGTTTGTTGATAAAACCTGTGCAGCAATAACCATGCGAGACACTAAGTCAGCTGGATAGTTGTACGTATAAAAAAGCACTGATGTACGTAATGAAGAAGAATTAAAAGGAAAGGGTACATTTTAATAAAGAAATCCCTTGTTGGAAATTCATTCAAACTGCAAGAAAACAGACTGACATAAAATAAAACGAAAACTGAATTTGAAATTGTTATGGGATTCGACGAAGACGACAGTGGAAAACACACAAACGACTTCAAGACAACAGACGACTCAGGTTTCAATCAACGATGAAAGTTAAGAATAGATTAATGAAAGACATTATAGTATGTCGGTCAGTTTGGTGATAGTTTGACTGTATTCCCAATTATACATTTCTCAGTATATTAAAGTCTTTTGTTAATTCTTCTGCGTCTGCCCTGTTTTCTTTGTGTCTTGCATGATCATATTTATACAGGTTTTGTAAACAAATCACAAGATTCTTGTTACAAAATACCGTTGTAACAATGCCGGCCTTGATAGCGTAGTCGGTTACAGGGCGAAAGGTCCTGGGTTCGAATCCCGGCTCGTGCATGGATGTTGTGTTCACCTTCACCTCACTTCACCCTCATTGGCTCTTAAGGACGTTCAAGTGGGGAAAAATTACAATTTTATATTTGTATGAAATATTGTCAGTTTTATAGACGTTATTACGGAGTACATTTTCCCCTTGCGAAAAAAAAAATAGCTTAATCAGTTTTCCCATAGTGGCATTTCAAAGTCAAATTATATTTTTACTTGATATAAAACTTTAAAAAACTGCATATCACGGTCTACGGTTTGAAGTATGTAAGAAGCCATTACAAAACATTTTCGCATTTAAAAAATATTTTTAAAAATTTGCTATTTTTTCATTACTTTCAGCAATTTTATAATATAAAAAATATAAAATGGTTTTTTATATGCTTGAAGCTGTAGACCGTGATTTTTTTTTTCATTTCATTATGTTTATTGATTTTCAAGTTTTGTATCAAGTAAAAATATGCAATTTTAGACTTTGAAATGCCACTATGGGAAAACTGATTGAGCTTTTTTTTTTTTTTTTTCGTACGAGGAAAATGTACTCTCAAGTAATGTCTACGAAACCAACCCTATTTTATACAATTATAAAATTTGTGATTTATCCCCACCTGAACGCCCTTAGATATCGTTGTTAAGGGCCGGTGAAACCCTCTCACCTCACCCGTTGCTAGAAACTTCCAAACATCGCGTGAAACGTACTGGACACTAAGTCGTGGTAGTGGGCAATGGCGGAGTCTGGTTTAGTCTTATATATCGAAGCAGGCGCTGGTTCGTAAAATCCTCCCCTTCCCGTCCCTCCTTCCGAAACCCAATGCACGACGACCAGTTCCCTGAAGTTTAATTAGAAACCGCGACGTGCCGACAGTAGTCGAGCTTCTTTGTGCTCGCCCCGAGCGTATAGCGATCCGGTCCGGCAAGGCAACAAGACCGTCAGCGTCTGAATAAAGGGTCGAACTACAGACCTTGCCGTTCTGTGCAGCCCTCTCTTACCCCTTTTTTCCTCTAATATCAGTTCAGTTAATTTCATTTATACTACATGTTGGAATGATCAGTGTTAAAATTTCTGCATGGCGAAAATATCTGCAGTTTGAGCGCTGGTATCGGTTCCTGAATTTTGAGTTACATAAAGTTGATAACTTGAAATAAAAAATTGGTTTTATTTCATTTTAAAACTAAACTGAACGACGTTTCTCTTCACCACGCCTAGTTAAATATCATTTTACTACGGTTTCGTATTTTATTAGGTCCGTTAGCGATAACAGCTCAACTAGCGGCAGAATGTTTCCCTGTGCCAAAATCGCCCATAAAAAACACATGTTCTATTTAACATGTAGAAAAATTTACCTTAGTTCAGTTTAAATCATCGACATCGGTAGCTGCTGGGTCTACAGAAAGGGGGTGGATTGGAGAAATGTCTCCGTCAATAATTTGTATTTTACATATATTTGTTTTGCTATCTTTTTTATTACGTTTGGCAAAATGTAATTTATCATTATATTATTATTTTATAGGTTATTTATCGATAGTTACGATACTACAGTATGTTAATATATTTATGTGATCCGTATAGTCATGAAATCATGTAATAATTGAATACTGTGTAAATAGAAAATTCTACATTTTTCCTTAAGAAATTTTATGCTCCCCTCCCTCCCCCTTAAAACCCTCACCGTACTCTCAGACGACCATGAGACGTTAT
This sequence comes from Medauroidea extradentata, assembly GCA_003012365.1. Lineage (NCBI taxonomy): Eukaryota > Metazoa > Arthropoda > Insecta > Phasmatodea > Phasmatidae > Medauroidea > Medauroidea extradentata. The sequence goes on from PNEQ01084549.1 coordinate 16,986, forward strand.
ATTAGATAACAGAAATTAATATATATATATATTTATTGTGTGCTTGATTGGATAGTTTTTTTAGGTTACAAAATTACAATAAAATTTTACTTGAGGCTTTGCAAATCTTTGCTCTTGTTGTGCATTCACATGTGACTCACTCGTTTTTCTGTAGTACGGCCTTTCTCTAGGTGTTAGTAACAAGACTCTCTCTCTCGCTCTCTCTCTCTCTGTCTCTCTCGCATATCGCCGCACACACCTGGGTAGTGCCCACTCTCCCTCCCTGATTACTATCTCCACGTCACATCCATCATATTCATCTCGCCCACAGCCTCACAGAATGGACCACACCGACACCCGGCCACACGCAAACTACCGCCTCGGAGGTGCCCGAACGATTGCAAGTTACGTCATTGCGTATCTCGTTAACTGTATCTTTTTTTTTTTTTAAAGCTTAGGTAAGGTAAGTGAGCTTTACGTCTCGTCGACAGGGAAGTTGTAAGAAACGGTGACTCACAATTTGACACAGTGACAGGGATTGGGAAAGGAATCGCTCGTGGCCTTCGATAATTAGCCATTCCAAAATTCACCTGGAGCGAACTAAAATCAGGACGTCTGGAGCCGGTAATTGTACCCGTGTCCTTCCGAATGCGAATCCTTCGCGTTACGGTTGAGCCACCTAACTCAGTTATTATATTTTAGACAAATTTGTTATAAACTACCTTTGTGTGGTTCGGAATAAAGTGAGTACTTTTGGAACCCAAAGTACTTTTCTCCTTTCAGATATTTTTAAGTTTTCTGTCACTATTTAATGTAAACAAAGCACCCTAGTTAATATTCAATGTGTATAGATTGTAATTGAATAAAAATTTAAAGTCTGGCGTCACAATTAATATAATTTTTCAGTATTCTTCTATACACAGATGGTTTTCTTAAAAAATGATCACTTTATCACGAACCACATACACTATTTAATTTGTACATTATGTGTTATTATAAATTAAAAACTACTTCATATTGAGCAACGACACTAAATAGTGTCTTTAAGTTTAATAAATGTTTTAGGGTAGTATTACCCCCTCAGTATTATTTCCTTTACGGGCGAATTGACAACACGTTTTAAATTTCCTTTTTGACAAACTATTACCACGCTAAATAAAAGTACACTTTTTTTACTCTAAGTGTATAAGACAGGCACTTTTTTCTCGAGGCTATTATTCATTTAACCTTTATTACACAATGAACAAGTGACATGGCCGAATAAACATACCAACAATTGGAAAAAATTAAAAATGATCAACAGTTGTGAAAATATCTCCCACATTAAAAAAAACTATTTAAAAAATAATGTTACTCAGTTATGTTCGGCCCTCCGTCTTGTTTAGACTTCTGTCAGTGGCCTTGTTTACTCATTAATCTCGTCAGAGCTATATCCGTTACATTTATTAATCGGTATTTTTAGACGACTCATTATATTTATCAAGTGTTATACCAAATTAGTAACAAAATACTTTTCTGCATCATAAGGGTATGGTACAGCACAAGAAATAAAGCAGTAACTTTTTTTTAAGTGTTCATATTCCATCTTAATCTGTATATAGAAAAAATTGTAATGTTCTCAGTTGCATACAACTAAAAAAACCCTAAATAAATGGTTAAATGTCACCCGTTTCTTATCGTTAGCGGGTAGGTGAATATATCCAACATTAACAAAAGTAATCCCCTTATCTTTTGGCAAATTAAATCTAAGGATAGCTTACGAAAAAATTACCAATACTTTACTAAGATAGTCAAATACGGAAAATAATTCCTGACTTTTAAGATAAATAAACAAATTATGTTTCAGAGTAAAACGTATGTGCAACACGAGAGCTTCATATCAATCGGTGGAACAAAAATATGGCTGGTATAGTCTATATGCAGAACGATTTTTCGACACATTACTGAGCCTTTAGACATGAATGTAGGAACCAGAGCAATCGTAAGCATCCTAGTAAATATTGCAGTCGTTATACGATATTTTGTTCTAGCCAATCGTCGATAGACTCAGTATAGCTGCCTCGATGTAAAAACAGGCGACAGAAAAATTAAAGTATTTAATGAGTTCAGTTTTAATCTTTGGTACTTATTTTGTATAAACTGTTATGTTTTGCTTTCTCTATGAGACTCAACCACGGCTAGCTTGCTCAAAAATTATATAACATTTACCAATGCATGCAGAGAAAGATATTACATTAAGTTTAACATCCATTACCTAAATCAGTCACAGAATATCAGGGAAAATTTAATAGTGGATTCGTTTACAGAAGCGGAAAGAAAATTGCTCAAAACATTTACGTGAGACAATGCTAATAAATAAAAAAAATATTGTAATACGAGAAAAAAAAATGAAATGTAATAGTTTGTGGCTGTCGACAAAATTTAAGGATATTAACGCTCAAAAGGAAACCATAAATTGTCCTGGATTTAAGAATCAAAATAGAGGAATTACCAACTAACTACCTCCGGCAAATGTACCGAGAAACATGCGAGAGAGTCGTGCCTTAGTACAGATATAGAATAAATTGTCTCTCCAAAACTATATTCTTTCGTTCTTGTACTGATGTGCAGGCTGACTCTGTCGCTATAGAAAGAAGTCACAGTACCGTGAACAATCTTCTACTGCAGCACTAGGTCCTCGTCGTCCGCTCGTCCCAGTTTTCCATCATAAGGATAGACCTCTGATTCTCGAACTATCCAGGTCGTGGGTATAAAATCGGGCCTTTCTAGTCTCGCGATGTAGCATAGCTAGTCTTCCACGTGTCCATTCCAGAACTCACTTTTTTTTCAAACCTTCCTACCACATAATACTCCAAAGCACTCACAACAAAATCTCCTAGCTAACCTTCTGCACTTACAATCGATACTAGGTAGTTTCCAAACAAATATTATAAAGAGAAAATGTCAACAGCCATATTAGATTTAAATACAATTATTTACGTTATTTAGTAACCAAATATTAACATAATGTTGCATGCTGTGTTTCCGAGGGCGGGCTGGATGGGGCCTGTGTCGAAACACCTTGAGGGCTAGCCCATGACTCAAAGCTCGAGTGTCTCACAGTGGGAATCCCGCCGAAACTACGTCATAGATACCTATCCCAACTGCGTTTTTGCCCTGCGAAGCGGCGTACGTGACTCAAACCACATCCGAAACATGATGAAATATCTAATTTTGGACCCCTGTAATGCGGTAATTCCCCTGCTGTTTTGCCTGGTATATAAGGGCTGAATCGACAAATTGGAGAGAGTTCGCTATTGGTCGTGCTAGAGGAAGGTGCTATTGTTGTGGAGATAGACTGGTGAAGACATCTTGGTGATGTCAGAGTATACTGTGAGGCGGCAGGCGGCTATCTTCAGAGCAGGGTTGGACGAACCAAGAGGACTGCTGCGGCGGGCTA
>PNEQ01084549.1:20503-100269 GCA_003012365.1 Medauroidea extradentata
TTGGATATATGACTGAATTTTATTGTGATTTGTACTGTTTAATTAATTGATGGTAGACATTTTTTGTGCTTTAATTGTCAAAGTTAATTAACGTGTCTGTGACACAGTAGTAATTGTGTGCATAACTAATTGTGTTGTGAGAGTTATAGTTGATTACTGTTTTGTGTATTTCGTAGCTTTGTGAGCTATTAAATCCAGTGCTTAATTTAATTATTTTATTTCTAATTATAAGACCTCTATCCCAAAAGAACTCATGGGAATTGCCCACAAATAATGTTTATGTCTCAAACTTGTAACAATAATATAAGAACTATAGCGAGATATTCAAAGTTAAAGTTAAAATTACGTCTGTAATATAGGCAAGTACATTAGATATATTACACAGTGTATCTCCCTTTGAGAAAAACAAGTGGGTTTCTTCGAAATGGCTTCCTTGAAAGCTGTAAACGTATGACGTACGAAAAACAAAGCCAATATAACTGCCTCCAATGACGATGTACAAAAATAGTGAGAAAAGCCAACATGGCGGTTTCAAGAGATGAAATGTCAAACGTCGTAAAAAAGTTGGATGACTGAAATAGCGAACATGGCGAGTAAAGCAATTAGAGCAAATGCGAATTTTTTTTTTTTTTTTGTTTTAGTATATTTATTTGTTGATTGTTTTAATTTGTGAAATTTGTTTACTCTAAACACTTTCTGAAGACTTTTGAGTAATATTTTTAGTTTTTTTTTTGTTATTGTATTGACTTTTTCCGAAAATGTTTGATCTAAAGGTATATCACTCAGAATCAAGGGAAAATTTCAAAAGATAAAATCAATCAAGATGGTGGTCTGAATCTAAGGTGTCGAGTGGGTTCAAGGTCATATTTTCGACAGTTCCGTACCTGCAACCACTATACTCAGACATACCAAATTGTGCAACTCAGAACACTCAGTCCTAAACACAATGAAAACTTTATCACTATTGGAAAATGCCCAGACTGACCGAGCATTAACCCTATCCTATTAGATGAAAGCCATGACCACCATACAAAAATTGTAGAATTTGTTTTTACGTTGCCGTTGCCGCAATGGCGTGCATGGACAATTGTCCATAAACTTGAGAACGAGCCGCGTCACGCTACATCGTCCATTCCAAACGGATAATGACAGTCACAAGACATGACCACTGTTCAAGGACGTCAAGTAGGAGTTGCTACACACCCTACAGTCATTCTCACCGCATGCTTTTATTGCCAAGCGATCTTTGCCCACAACTGGTTCGCAGTTAACTGGAAACAGATGACAGCTATTATTTGTCTTTATTTTCGGTACATTCTGTAGCCTTTGTCCGAGGAGTAAACATTTAAGTTTCAGTGAACCACGTGACTAGTACCCAATAGTTACTAACTATTATTGGGTTACCGTTACGCTAATTCTTGAACGTAATTGCCTTTTTACTAGTACTTTTACTGGCAAGATTTTAGGACTTAGCTGTTGCCATCAAATAGTGCGCCAAGCAATCATATCAGCGGTGAAGAAAGTATATGAACCATAAAGTTAAAAATGGTTCACGTTTTTTGTGTAATTTTTTTTCTGTTAGGTCTACTTCGTTTGGTAAATATTGTGTTGAATATTAGGCCTATGTACTAAAGTTAATATATCTCAACATAGCTAATTTTTAACTGAGCACGTATGGAAGGTCAAGCGAAAAGTATATTTAAAACACACAGGCTTAAATTTAGAAGATAAATATTTTGCCAATTTCATAACACAGAAGTCGTGACAAAATAATATTTGTTACGAGTTATTAATTTAATTGTAGGAGAGAGAGTTTATTAATTAACTAGAGTAGATTTTTTATAAGGCAATACCTACACAATAACTCGTAAAGCTTTGATTTTTTTACAATACGGCCGATGGCTCAATGTTCAGTTTTAATACTTACTCTGTCGGAAACTTTTATTAGTAGGCCTATACTTACACTACATGTGCAATAAAGCTTAAGAAATATATTTGTATAAATTATTAACATATCTTTTAGATGTTTTGTAAACTCCAAACCTACTTTATGAAGTCGAATACATTCCTTTACACTAGTACAAATTACTCACGTGTACCTGAAATGAATCAATTTCCACATACTATATAGCACTTGTCTCAGTTACACTATACTTGTTCAACGCTGATACTCAGGTGACCCTTAAACGACCCTCTTAAGCACCATAGCCTAGAAGTATATCAATCTTCACATCTAGCCCAGGAAATAAAGGTGTATTGTCATAACTAATTCCAGGAAAGCTGGATTTCAGTTACATATTCGACTCTTACAAGACGCATATTTTCTCAAAAATCATCGCCTCGCCCCATCGTGCTCCCCACCCTTTCCGGCCCGTACTACACCGGAAGTTTTACGTAGATAATTGTCAAAATAATAAATACCTAACACATTTTGTGTTTGAAGATGATTTCTTTGATTTTGTTCCAGTCAGTATTTTCTGTAACGTTAGTAATTTAATGCGTTATAAAAAGCCAAAGTTAAGGAGAAAATATAGAAAATGAAATAAACCTTCTTTTTGAAGTCTAAATGTGTATTTCTTGCTCTGCAGTTTCTAAAATAATTGAAATACACTACAATGCTTCGAGTATGTTTTGTGGTACAGACATTCACTTTAAAATGACATATATAGATTGTATTGGGGAGTATATTGGTCATTGTAGGGGAGGTGGGGAAGTCAGATCCTGCGTGGCGGTTCACGCCCTCGAACCTTCTACACGTTATTTACCCGGCTATCCCCGCCGTACGGTAATTTGACACTTTCTGGAAGCCCTGCTTCTAGGATGGATCTGTTTTCACACCAAGTATGTATCATTTCGCTAAACATCAACAATAACAGTGCCAGGATGATGGCTGCACTGCTAGCTGATGTACATTGCTCATCCGCCGCCACTAACTACGTCACCTATAAAATATTGTAATACATGGTATATGAAAATATAATACGTTTTTTTTTTATTTCTTGAAAATGAACCCATTGTGTACGTGCATATTCCATTAAACGATTCTCAATATTTTAGCCGCTGTTCATAATATATCAGAAGAACTATTTCTCTAACATCAATGCCAACCCAACCATCCTCCAACTATTGTATAACAGACGTGTTTAACACACTTTTAAAATAATTACTACGAACAATTTTGATACTCGCGGACGCGTAACAATAAAAAATTTATTTATTTATCTCACCGTATTGCTTTTTTAATTGGATACATAGTTGTATGGTAATAACGGAAGTATTCCTAGAAATTTGTTTCAACTGTTCGTTTCTAAAAGTATCAACTTACCGTACGTCGGGTATAGCCATCGTGTTCGCACGCACCCATTTCAGCGCTTTCTTCGCTCCTAAGCCTGCTCTGGTACCCACCCACAATACTCAGATCACAATAGCACGACAAAAACCGCGCGAATGAAATAACTCCTCAGCCAATCAGCGTCGAGGGGGATGAGCTGACGTCACAGAAGTCGCGACGCTAATTAGCTGACAAGTTATTACAGTATATTCGCGTCACGCACTTCGTGTCGCGTCTTAGCGCTAATGAGAGTCCAGCATAATTACTCATCTTTATGCAACGTGAATTTTTTTGTCCGCGCGATTCTCCCGGATTGGCCTAGCTGCTGGTCACCTCGACCAAGGAGTGAGATTCTGACAGGTCATTATGATAACGATAAACAAGCTTTCACAAGAGCCGCAGCAATGCCCGGGAGGGGGGGGGGTGAGGCAATTTGCCTTAGCCCTATACTCTGAGAAAAATAATTATATTTTTTTCATTTTCCAGCTGTAAAATCTGCCTGTATTAGGCCTAACAGTTTGACTATGTTTATATTGATGTAAGGATCTTTAACATACTTTACAACGATGTTTACGCAAAATGTGCGTTACTTACGTTTATAATAATTAAATATATTGTAAGCAAATAGTTTTTCTGATAATTTTTATTCAGACGTTCGGGGCACCAGAAACCTTGTTGTGAGCCTGGTCTCCGCTATTAGGGTGACAGTTGTTTTCCTTTCAGTATCTTTGGCAGGTCGGCAGACAGCTACGTTGTGTCAGACGTACATCAGCCAATCACATGTGTTGCAATTAATTACAGCGTTTTTAATATACCTTATATTCATCTTAAGAATGCTGCCAACCACTCGCTTCAAATGGATTAAATAACTAGAGACTGGAAAATCGCGAATTCATTGACCTACATGCTAGAATCCATTGTACTATGCATACTCAAGCCCCGTACATTCGTCCATTGTCTGTTGTTCCACTAACAAACAGTCGGGGCTTAAGTATGCATAGTACAATAGATTCCAGCCTGCAGGTAATTGTAATCGCGAAATTATCAGTCCCTAGTTATAATGCACGGAGAAATACGTTTTTATTACGAAACTATTCCACGTGTGTCAATTTCACTAATGTACGAAAAGGAAACATACTTCGCACAAGTACGGAATGCCATTCATCAAAACACTTTTTCGAAGCCCTCCAACATATTGTAGCTAACGAGTCATTTTCAGACCATCGGTCTTCAAAATATACTAACCTGGTGTATGAGAAACTCAGATAGAAGCGTGCACTGAACTTCGTTGCAAACTTTCCACCATGAAAATTATGTGGCCAAGGCTTAAGAAAAGTATGAGAGCAAATTTGATTAGCGGGATCTCGTACACTTTTTCAGCGCTTTTCTCGTTGTGGAGATGCGGCATTTTGCACGCGCTTCCAGGTCGCTCGTACAGCTCCGTCGCTCGTACAGCTCCGTCGCTTCTGAGCCTGTAACGTGGAAAATCGCTCAAGGTAGGCGGCGCTCTTAAGGGCGCGGTTCACTTCAGTTTTCAACATCATTTTTTATGGTTGTATTTGTACCAGATATTTTTTTTTATTTATGACATACAGTAAATTATAATTAAATCTACCTCTTAGAAAATTTCTGTATCTCTTATAGTTTTTGCGTAACGAGTCGTAAACGTCAAAATTTGTACTTTACGGATTTATGCACGCCACTAAAACCAACTGACATACCAAACCGAAAAAATTCACAATGTATAAGAATGTTGTAGGCTATGATTTGACATGTATAAAACTAAAAGTAAAATATTTTTGTATTTAATAAAAAAATGCTGAATTTGTAAATTAAAATTAAAATTTTCAAAACAAAACTATATATATATTTTTTTGTTTTTATATGTGTCAAATCATAGCCAACAACATTGTTACACACTGTGAATTTTTTCGGTTTGGTATGTCAGTTGGTTTTAGTGGCGTGCATAAAACCGTAAAGTGAAAATTTTGACGTTTAGGACTCGTTACGCAAAAACTATAAGAGATACAACAATTTCCTAAGAGAAGATTTAGTCACAATTTATGCATAAAATAATAAAAAAATATCTGGTACAAATATAAAAATAATATGACATTGAAAACTGAGGTGCCCCTTAAAGGCACCGGTACAGCAATTTTCGTCACCATGTTTTATTTTTGTACCAGATATTTTCCCCTTAGTTTAGACACAAAATGTGACTTAATTTTGCTCTTACAAAATTTTTTAATCTTTCGTAGATTTTGCGTGATGGTTCGTTAAAGTAAAAATTTTCATGTTACTGTTTTCAGGACGATACTAAAACCAACTGACACACCAAACTGAATGAAAAAAATCACAGTGGCTAAAGATGTCGCTGGCTACAATTCCTCGTGCATATATTTTTTTTTTTGTATTTATGTGCACGTTATGGCTGAAAGTAGAACTTAAGAAGTGCTTTTTTTAGTAATATAAATATTTTATTGTAGGTTTCCTCCTCCGTCTTGTTTGCACGAGGTATAAATACTTTTACCTTGCTGTGACCACAGTTTCTTTCTCAATTTTTATTCGTTCAGTCTAATTGAATTTTCGTACATGTTCGTAAATCTAATGGTCCTGTTATAATATTGTAACCCGGAACCTGATGTTATGCACATGCGCGTAGTGTCTGTAAATCAACATAGTCGTTCCTTGTAACAAGTGTTAGGCACGTGTTATAATAACAGCAAATATTAACAACATTCACACACTTCCATACACACACATATACACACAAAGTACAAAAGATTGATATTTTACACTGTGAATATTGTTGGTCATAAAACATTATTAATATTCTGCTGTTTATCTACCTTCAAGTTGTAAAATAATATATATTAAAATGTTATGTAGTGTAATAACAGTATTAATTTTGTATTTAAATATTTTTAAGTTTTATATCGCAACAAATTAATAAACTGTTTAAAAATTAATATTATTTATACAAGTTTTATATTTACAATAACTGTAAGAGTACAACAGTTTAAAAAACCTACAAATAAAATTTAAATTAAATATTTGAAAAACACGACACAAATCAATTCTTAAAAAAAAGTTTCAAATTATTGTTGACCTTTACATGTGTCAGAGGACCCCTAAGTAAACTAAAAGTAGTTAAAATTAGCGCAATTGAAACAGAAATTGAAACAGAATGGATCAAAACGAGACAATGCCCACAAAATGACGCATGAATCCAAAAATTGAATTTAAACGCAAATTAAGATTTGGGCTATTCTTTTAGAATCGTCACACATGTGCGCACAACATACGTAAGTTTCTTTGCAGTTTCAAGTTTACTAATTTAATAAAAGTACCTACTTTGTTTACTCAGCAGTCCTCCATCGCATTTTAGAGTCAAGAATAATTTCAAACTATAATTTTTTACTGTTTAAAGAATCGTTTGGTGTTTCGAATTTTTATTTTTATTTTAGTTTTGTTAATTATTAGCAATGCTAGACAGCTTATAAACAATGTATTAATGAGCGCGATGACTTAACAACGGCATTTCGTTCTAGTCCGAAGTGAGTTTTCTTTTCGCACATTGGCACAATTAACAAATTTGGAACAGTTTCGTAAAAATCCTTTTTTTCTCTGTACATTACAACGCATTGGAAGCTCGTGGTTAACGTGTACAGCAGTCGAAAACGGCGTGCAGTGTTTTGGTAGTTGGCGTTTCTCCTATGGGAATTTAAGCGGTGACCCAACTGTTTTACATACGGAAAGTGCGTTGTTAAGTCCAGCATATGCTTCTCTATTTTGATTTTACGATTCCGTTTTTTTTTACGTGACGGCAGTCTGTAAAGCAGTTTTTTGACGTTTTGAGGTGCCTCTAAACAATGTTCCTAAGTATAATGTATAGACAACAAAAATAGAGAAGCATAGTTTTAAATGTGTATTCTTTCCGTAGACAAAGATACAGGAGCGTAATTGAGGGGGGGGCGGGAAAAAGGGTGGAGGCAAAAGCTCCTACCTAAATTTTAAATGAAAAGAGTATAATTTATATTAGTGTATTTTGTTATTCGGGTAATACTTACATAAGCACATAAAACTAAAATTGTATTATTAAAAGTTATTTTTTTTACATACAATAAAAGTTTATAATAGCATGCTCCCAAATGCAATTTCACTTCCGCCAAAAAAAAATGCCTTTCCCCCCCCCCCCATACCCTACACCAAGAAAAAGCATGTTGACGCTCCTGAAAATACCGAACACATTTTTGGTAGTATTTCTTATTTAATTAAAAAAAATTCTCCTAACACTTTGCAACAATTTTCACGCGCCAGTTCTGTATAGAGCTCTTAACGAATGTTTTCTTGGGTGCTTATAATCTGTGGACCCATCATGTGCGCCAGAAATGGCGGGATGTATGGATTCCGCCGCCCACGTATCTCGCCGGAGACTCGAAGGACACGGCGCTGAATCACCGCGTATTCAAATAATAATTGGCCTGTCATTCAGTTAGGTGAAGGATCGTGGGTTCGAGCACGTGAGGTCGCAGCCCGGTCACGACGAGCAGACGGCGAGGAGAGGATCTTTTGGTGCGGAGTTCCGCTCTGTTGGCGCGAGTCTCTTTCAAAGCTGGCTGAGGTTTAGCGTGGGTCGTCCGCGTGAGTCGTGACTGCCTGTGTGTAGTTTGTTCACGATGGTTATCAGTTATTTCGAAATTGGCATTTGCAGTAAAAATAATAATTTCAAACTGCAGTCTCAGGAACTGTATTATTTCTATAAGCTTCTGTTGTAAATAAACTAGTTTTGTGCCTAGCTCACACGAAAAAATTTACACTTTAAGTCCAAATCAATGGTCACAATCAGTGAACTGTTAAATTCTGAAATTCCAGAGAACAATTTGTTTTGACTGATGAACCTATGGAATTCACTGAGCATCAGTTGACAGACACACTAAATTCACCTAGAATGAGTGGAAATTACTTATAAATCGGTACCATTTATTCTCTGAAACTATCAGCACGGTCTCACAATCTTCAGTTGCTAATTTTTGACCGAAATGACTGAAATTTCAATGAAGTGGTTCACTACTCACTGATTCAAGTATATATTGTAGACGTATGTACAGCTAAGATCTTTGAAAGTTTTCTGTAATACCACCTGACTGTTCTGTGGACATGCGCCATAGCTTATGTTTAGTTAGCAGTACAATTCTCTGTTTTATGATGTTCAAATCAACTACAAAAATGGAATTCCAGATGAATTTGGTCCTAGGTTTCTTTGAAACAGACTGGCAAAACTGGAAGACATGAAAGCAGAGCACATAATACGAAAGAGAGATGGAATTTGGACATAACTAAAATTTAAATAAACGAAATAAAAAAATCTGACTAAAAACAAACGAATCTGAGTCAGCACAAGCTTCAGACGAAGAAAACAGTACGCAACTGGTTGGGGGTCACGCAAAAATATGATTTAAGTGGCCAGAATCTGTATGGATAACTCAAAATGTTTGTAAATAAAATTATGACCTCGTAATACGCCAGAAGCAAGCACAATCACGAAAATTTCTGAACAACCGATTTTCCCGTTTATGAGTGTGGTTTGTAGTTAGATATTGAGAACATGCAAAGAAAATGTAACCCAGTCTACCTCATCTTTAGTTCAAGGTTACGATGTTCATTTTAGAGAATTTACTAATAGATTGTAACAGCTTTTTCACGGTTAACTTGATTCTTTCGATAATTGCCTGTATGAAAATGCCTGCATTTAACAATATGTATAATTTAACATCATAAAAATAAATTGACAAATTATTATTTTAATACGTAACGTTTGCAGTCCACTTTCTCTTCCTTTGCTACACATTTTAGAAAGGATTCTCTATGCGTGTCCATAAATCAAGAGTTCAAGGTTAATATGTGCGTCCAGATCACAGCATACTTAAAAATAACAAATAACTGGGTTTGGTCAAGATTACAACCTTTCAGCATAATAAGCTACAATTTTCATTTCAATTTTATCGAAATTAAGAAGCTTAATAGGCTTATTCAGGGCCCATTAAAATAGGATTCGTGAAACCGCAAACTCTTCTGCTAATTATTTGTTCCTTTTATAAATTTAAAGCAATTTGCATTCAATTTCATTGCTAATTTTTGTCATATTTTCATTCCTTAACTACCCGTGTAACTAGTTATTATCATTGTGTTACCGGTTCGTCATTACTTAAAATTTATATTTTAAACTACTGTATGGGATCTACCCGGATGTTGTTGTGGAAGCCAAGAGAAGAAGACTACGATGGACCAGCGACGTCTAAAGAAGAGAAGAGGGATCAAGATTGAAAGAAATGTTAGAGAAGAAACCAAGGACGAAGACTTCGAGGCCGACCAAACTTGAGGTACTTCAGGCAGCCTACTTGGAGCAAGAGAAGAAGGTAGAATAGAAGGCCGTGGAGGAGGAGACTTGATCAGGCCAAAAACTGACTGAGGTTTACGAGGCCAAAAATCGACTAAGGTTTGAGAGCAGAGAGTAGGGAATGTAACAAAAGTATGTTTGAAAAACCATGCCTTGACATATAGGCTATTCGATTTAGATTTATTTGGTTGTATCTTTTATATTAATTACAGGTCCCTACCCTAGGTATTACCTGGCTCGATGAAAAAGGAACGAATAATTAAATTGGAAATTATAATACAGTAATAATTCCTAATTTATTTACAGATGTTAACAATTATTGGTAAAGTAACACACACACACTCACATATGCATACATACATACATACATGCATATATATGTACATATATATATACACACTTTCATTCTCATTCCAATGTACATACTAGCCTATATTAACACAGAAAGTAAATTAATTTCAAATGGGGGTTTTAAATTACATAATGTGTCACAAATCACTTGAAATGAGTCAGTTTAGAACTTTGCTGTGAACACCAATAATCGTTATTCGACAACTCCAGCCCAACCTTCTCGTCCTGACACACACGTATGTACCGTCCACGCCCTCTCCCTCGCACTCCCGCCGCCGCACACTTCTCCCTAGTTCAGCATCATCATTTGACGACTATAGCGTTGCTCCCTCATTGCCTCATCTACCGCCGTCGCTTCGCTGTTGTTCATTTCGCTGCCGTCGGTTCCATTACTTCGCCACCTTCAGCGGAGTGGCTAAGAGCCATAACAATCACCTGACACGGCCGCTGCTCGCTCTAATCATGCATGTCACCACGCCGATCGGATTACAGTTCCCAGCGAGGGGCGGGCTTTTCCGTCGGCCAGTGGGTTTTCGTAAGGTGCTGCCATTTCCCCCACCATTACATTCCGTGGCTGCGCAATTTTCTCTTTATGTCATCCCTCACCAACACTTAAAACCCATCTTCTATGTGCTGACATAAATATTTTCTGTCTGTCCTTCTCAATCTCTTTCTCCCTATCTATCATTCACTCACTCTCTCTGATTAAATTAAAGTACAAGCCTATAAACAATAAATTGAAGTTTTAAATCATATCACAGCGAACATGGCGGATTTACGCTAAGCGTACGTAGTCGAAATTTCTTTTTACGTGAGATTTTTTGGTTGAAGTGCTTCCATGTTCAAAAAGTATTTGACTCGCTGGTACATCGTTGGTATAAAATGTAAACGAAAGAAGTCAGGGAACCTCTGACTACGTAAAACTAAATCCTACACGACCTACAGTATTTAATTACAAGATTTGGTTTAATGTTGACGGGCCTAACGCCAATTTTTAACGGACCTGCTAAATTAATTATTTCGTTCCTTTGTAATATTCATTTTAAAACATGCCAATTTTTTACGTTTCCAGTGACCTAACAACCAATATCAAGTCGTTGATAGTGTGAAAAATTCCAATGTAGTACTAATACGTCAATGTTTGTTTTAGCGATTCTAAAATTTAAATGTAACTGTTTACAATTACGGCTGATTTGAGCTTATAACTAATAGTTATACTTCATAGAACAAAATTTTAAAATTATTTAGAAAAAGCCAGATCAAGGGCTCAATATGTGCAATAACGGATTATTTGTCAAAATATGAGATTGAGAGTGTTAAAGCAACATCGTCCGTATTCAGTTAAGATTTTAGGATTAATTAAAAAAGTGTGGTTCACTTGGAATGCTGTAGAACACTTAGAATTTGACAACATGTATTGCAAATTTAAAATCTTAAGATGGGTACACGGTGTGTTGTGGTCAGACCCTTCGCCTCCAACTACGGAGATCCGGATTCAAATCGCTCCTGATTTTCGTAGTATGAAGTATGTTCCAGTTTGTACTACTGGTGTTTTTTTTCTCGGTATACTTATGTTTTCACCGTCATTGCATTTCATGGCTACTCCCTTTCCACCGCAACCGGCCTCGATGAATAGTGCTGACCAAGATATCTCCAATTCTCTACGAAGAAAACCTAAATCCGTTATTATTACATCAGGATTATACAATGTTTACTCGAAGAGACTTAAATGGCAATTTGGAATACGGGCAGGAAACATTACACATATTATCCTGAGCAGAAGGACAACATTCTCATAAGCCCTAATTATTAACGCGCGTTTTCCTCACGAGTTCAAATAGATTATTTCACTATTGCATAAACTTGGGTACTTTACCAACGTAAGCAATACAACTAGAGAAACGCAAAATAAGCAACTAGTTAAGGTAACTGGACTTTGCGTCTCGTCGACAGCGAGGTCGTTAAAGACGGTGACACACAACTTGGTATAACGACAGGAGCTGGGAGAGGAGTCTTTCATGGCCTTTTTTAAGGAACCATCCCAGTATTCACCGGGAGAGATCTCGGGAAACCATGGGAAACCGAAATAAGGATGGCCGGAGCTGGGTTCAAACCCGCGTTCTCCCGAATTCTAATTACCGTTGCGTCACCTCGCTACATAATATGCAACTACAAAAACGGAAATTTTGTAAGGCAGTACTACAGTGAACGTTAGCGTAGCAAAAATTGCAATATTTACAGATGATAAAAATCAGTTTTCATTGTTTTAAATTATGACTGGTTTCATTTGGAAATCCTCGCACAGTCTTATTCACAAACACATGTTCAGCCGTCATAGTTACTAATATGTTGTTCGTGCTCTTCTGCGAGAAAAAAAAAAGTGTAAGCTATTTGAGCATGCAATTATTTCTGCGTTATCTGTTTGCTTAGCAGCTTCTTGAAGCAGCGCGTGGTTACAATTATACAGATCAGCCCCTTATGCTCGATAGCCAAAACAAAAACATATCAAGCAATTTTTTTCTCACTTAAGAGCTGTTTTGGTTTCACTAATGTAAGATCAAATGCTGAGATTACCAGGAAGAGCGAATATCGTTTTAGGTCAAAGCTACCTGGGACCCTAAATCTAGGAACTGGAGACTCCGGGCTAAAGAACTCTCTTCAGAGAAGGAGAAAGACCAGCTTGATACTCGGGCCACGTAAACGATGATTTACGATTCCCAGTAAATTTTGTAGTAGGTCACCGACAGTCTGTGTGGCATTTTATTACCCGATAGCACACAACACGGGATAGTAACAATATCAAAACAATTAAGATTAGTCTGGAGATATAATCACCTTGTCTCTAAGTTTTGCGTATAACTTTTCCACACAGGAAATAACAGTGCTTCTACTGCAAGTGAACCTCAACGTTGGTCATTTACTACTCGACAATCAACGTCAACTGAGTATACATGTGACAGTGGAGGTAACTTATGACACTTCATAGCAATATTCGTTTCCAAATGTGGCAGCTATACTGTAATAGCAATAAAGACATGTATAAATCACACCGTCAAAGTAATACCACCATACTCGAAAATGCGAAATTGTTTTACAGCCATTGTTTGAAAAGGTATGTTTCAATATTTTTAATGCAGTACAACGATTGCTATTAGTGTTGAAAAGTTAAATAATATCTCTATATAAAATGAAGTGCCCCACTCACTCACTCACCTATACACTCACTCATCAACGCACAGCCCAAACCGCTTGACCTAGTGACATGAAGTTTTTAGAGGGGCCTCTCCTTACGCAGACAGTTCCCACTAAGGTAGTATTTTTCGAAGTTAAAAATCTAAACGGGTGGAAAGGGGTGAAGTGTGTTTTCAATTAATCCTTAATAGCGCTTAAACCCGCTGAGATACCGAAGTGGTTTTTTATTTCTGAGTGAAGTTTACAAAAATGCACAATAATTAATTTTTGAATTTTTTTGAAATTCAAGAGTTAAGGGGGCGAAAAACCGTAAAATGTGTTTTCAAACAATCCTTGATAAGTCCTACTAAACTCTTTGAGATTTTGAGGTGACTTTTGTATCAGAATGATACTTATGCATATCTCTAAAAATGGTATCATATCGGGGTTGTTTGAAATTCAACCTGTAAGTGCTTTGAAAAATAAAACGTGGTTTCAAGTAGCCTAATCCTGTGTATCTCTTAAACCTGTTAACATATCGAGATGATTTTTTAATGCTAAAAACGCATACGTAAATAAGTACCTAAAAATATATTTCATGATTTTTCAAAATTAGACAATTTAGGGGTGAAAGCTGTAATATGTTTCAGAAATCCCGAAATGCAGGTATGACTACGGATAACTTACTAAGTTGTTACTTTTCTCGTATATACACATTTAATAATTCTGACGACCTGTCTTGACACAGTTGTTTGGAACACTGGTAAGAAATAATTGGGATCGAACTCAGTGCAAGGCAATGGAGAACTGCTGTGGTGACATACGCACATATTAGTGGTATCTGTCAGAAGAGTTAATTCTCTATTTGAAGTGTTATTATTTAAGGGTACCGTCCACTAGTGGCGTAAGCATCCATTAAGCCGTGAAAAAAAAAAAAGGTAAAACTTATTTTCCTAATATCCTCGAGTGAAAAGTCATAAAATGTGTTTTCGCCATATCCTAAATATCTCATTAACTCAGTAAGTTATCGGTATTCCCTTTTCGTCGAAAATTCCACGCGAATAAAGCCGCGACTGGTCAGCTTGTGTTTTGATACACGCAAGGTCAAACTTTCTCTTGTACAATAATATAGGAACGCGTTGAAAAATGAACTTGGTGATTTTGAAGCTTACCTAGAGAAAGATAATATTTTTAGGGTTTCGGCCGTCCAAATTAAAGAAATCATTATGTTTTTAAAAAATTGTCCAAACTTTAAAGCTGCTCTCTTCGCAAATAACTTCTTCTGAGTTGTGACCGTATAACTTTGACAGTGCGGCATGATAGAGTGACATTAGACAATTTTAATTAACTGTATAGTTATTTCTTCAAGTAGTCAACGTGTACAATAAATAATGTTTGCGAAGAGTCCCAAGTTAACCCCATTGTCCGTCGGATGCCCAATTGACGGTAGTCTTGATTTAACAGACCATATTATGAAATCGTTATTAACATTACTTCGCTGATAATTTACTGTGTTTAAGAAGAAAAACTAAATCTGAATGTTCATCATTTTTAACAATACACTTAAAATTGGATATAAACGCACATTTGATCAAATTTTTGTAGTTCGTAACGGCTTTTCCACTTAATATCGCGCAGTTATTGATTACGTTAAAATGTGCACATTAAACTGGAAAGGGATTTAATAATTGCATTATTTTAAGAGCCAACACCATCCACAGTAAACAAAACCATCAGTAATAAGTGTATTACAGGTGAACGAAAACACTTACTTAAAAGTATACGTCTTATATAGACAATATCTCCAAAAATGATGTTTAACGTCCATTTGCAGCTGTCGCATACACACAAATGCTATTACTTATTGAAAAATACAGTTTGGCTGTAGCTGTTGTCTATGGTGAATATGATTTTCTGGGTATCAATGACGTGGGTTGCGGCATTGTTTGTGTCGGTATCATTCGGAATTACGTGAATTTAGTGAAGTTTGTGATATTGATGTGTGTGTTTCGATGTAGTTATAGGCTATAGGTGGTTCGCGGCACTATGAGCATTTTAGAAGACAATCTTATCCAGAATAATAGTTATTTACTGTGATCTCAGGCTTTACCTTTTGAGTATATAAAATAAGGTTAATTCTACTGCAGGTTAGAAAGAAAATGTGTTTTCTTATGGGAGAGTTTAGAACAGGGGAAAATGTTGCTGCTAATTTCAATGCTATCGCTAAGGGATCAGAAAAATACGAAACTGTAGTAAAATTAAATTTTAATATGCTTGGAAACGACAGAAGTCATTTAACTTAATTTTGAAGTGAAAGTAAACAAATTACGCATTTAAAATTAACAACTTCATGTACCTTAAAATTCAGGAAAACTCTGTGAATTGTCAGTTTGCATCCATTACCGATACCAGCGCTCAAGCGGCAGAAATTTCCCTGTGTCAAATTTTAACATTGATCTTTCTAACCTGTAGTAGTATTAATCTTAATACAATCTACATAATTCGCTTGCTTGTTTGGTTGCATTGTTTACATTAAAAATTGGCAGGAAACTGTAAATTTTCTAATAGCAAAAGAGTACTACGTTTTCAAAGTGCTCACTTTATCCCAAACCACCTATAGTTGCGTTGACTCGAAAATTTTTACCCGAGTCATCGAGTTATTACCATTCCGTTACCATAAAAAAAGTAGAACGTGTCAGAGATGGAAACCTCGAAACGCCGAATGGTGGTCTCGGCATAGGATCTAATGGTAAATGTTATTACATGTCAAGTTTTTTACAAAAGTTTCTGCTGCTTTACTTGACTGTAAATTGGAGCTTGCAGTTCTTGAACGTCATGTCTGGCTACTCTTTCTTCGTAAGTTATCCTTTTATTTTACCTTCATGCTCGTTGTTCTTATATTTTTGTTTCGTGCCGTTTGTCATTTTCTTACGCTATTCCTCTTGGATGGGTGCTTATTTATTTGATCCAGTTGTTGCTACGTTTTTTTTTGTCTGTTCTTTATTATGGCAATTTATTCTGGTAAATTTGTTCAGACATATTTCTTGAATCTTGAACGCTAATGTTTGCCGGGCAGTATAGCGTTTTATTTTGAATCATGTTTCCTTAAGTTTGTGTTGTTTATTTCTTCTCAATATCTTTCATCTTCGGTGACTGAACTTCATGTGCGTGTGTTAACAAAAATATTATTTTCATTAATTTTATTTTTATGGGCAATTTGCTGTATGATATTGTTCTTCTCTTCTGAACTGTCAGTGTATTTTTTTTTATTCCTTTGTTCGAAACGTAGAGAAGAGGTTAATAAAACTGAAACGTATCCTAGATACGCCAAATCATTACAATCATAAATTAAAAATAAGAAGGGTTCCATGTTAAAGGTAAGGGAAAGAAAAATACTTGAACCGATACCTGTACTGATCTCTGTCCTTGTGATTAAAGAATTTTTGGTGACATCGCTGTCAAGTGAAGTCCAAATATTGTCATTTTTTATTTATAACGTAGTGAGGTTATTCCGCTGTACAAAACCAAGGCAACAGCTAATTCTAGAAATTTATAAATCAAATGTAATACTCCAAAATAACCGTTCCGACACTGTAGTTATTCGACTGAGAGACAATAACAGTATTGAAACATATTCTAAATGCTGCCAGTTAATACGCGCCCATTAAGTTTAAAGTTAGAATAGCCCACATTAAGTTTAGAAATAACTAAGAATCGGGGCCTTCTTTGCCTGGTCTCTGGGAGACCGCTTCCTGATTGGCTGGGCTCGTCGGCCAGTCACAGTTTGGTTATCTTGTGAGTTGATGAGGTGGTATGAAAGTCTAGGTGAGTCTGCGGTAAATGCCCTTGGATTACTGGTTTGTGTGTGTCCATGAAGGCTGAAAGTAAATAAACCGTTGACGCAGCTGAAAGCCAAAGGCTTAGTACATGAAGACCAACGCCACGATAGCTTTCGATCTATGTTCTGGGGTTTATTGTGATCTCATAGAAAAAGAATGGATTTGCTTTTTGGTGGCAGCAAGTAAAATGCAGATTCAGTAAGTAGTTTTTCTCAGTTCTAGAGTTTTGAATCGTAGACTATGAACTGCAAAAGCTTGTTAATGATTGCTTACGACTGAACTGCTGGAATTTCCAGGTTGTTCCGACGAGGGTCATTAGAGCCTTCGCTAATCACACGTTCAAGGTACCGCGTAACATATTATCTCTCACGGAGTAGTCGATCCCTCGTCCCCCCAACGTCTTCGAAGTCCGTCGCGGCGCCTTCCACTCGCAAATGGATTTCGCGGAAAAGCATTCAGGCCGGTAACCGTTCTGTGACGGTCGTGTACCATCATCAGATTCATCCCTTGAGGCGTATCTTCCCGGAAAGACGCGGGCGTAGAGTCGCATCGTAGGTCGCCTCGACTGAAATGTCCCGGTGCGAGGGTAGCTCCCGCCCGTCCGTGGAGAAGCGCCGCTCGTGCGCGTCTCATCGGGCGTTGGGACCCCGTGCTGCGGCGTCCGGACACGTGACGTCTTCAGGAAGTGTGCCTCGCGGCCGAGAGTTCGCGAGCCTTCCTTTCACGATGTCCTCACGCTGTCAAATTTTGTCGTGATCCAGCCTCGACAAATGTTGGTCAAAGGAAGTCGGACTTTGGTCTCACCATCTAAACTCGGCCAGATCATCATCCTGCAACCACGGCGAGCCGGGTTCAATTCCCGGTGACGTCGCTCCGTTGCCTTTGGTGGGGTGGGTTTTCTGGGAGTACTCCCATTTCCCCTGGTCATGAAATTCATCGATGCTCCATTCTTAACTCTCATCACTCTCATGACCGCTGAATACATAATAGCTGTTAAGCTCTCAAAACGCTCGTTGACTCCACTCGCCTTCAAAAGTTCACCATTGCGGTTCACATTTGCTCGAAAAGTTTAACTCATTTTATATCAAATAGGTATCTCATTTCAGAAAATATTCTTAAGTCGTCACTGATGGGCGCAGCCAGCTGAACAGTACCTCAAGGGCACGCCTGTATTTTTCTGGTCTGTCGTCAGGGCGAGCCTTGAGAAGACAGTGGGTGAAGCATTGAAGCTCTTAAAGAGGTCCGAACGTCCTCAGTTGGGAAGAGGGAGGATTGGAGATTTGGTACCGAGCCGCATTTAAAGACATAATAAAACCCCAAATATTAATTCAATAAATTTTTGTATACCAAAATAATGTTAAGCGTCTGCATTAAATTAATTTTTATATCTAGCGGTTTTCTGGTCACGTTAAATTGGTAGGTGTTCATGTGAAATTATATTAAAATTAGTCTGTTAACTTTAGAAGTAAGTAATTGTTAGTTTGCGTGCACATACTCATAAACACATCGCAAATCCTAACGCGTAGACGCAATATGGTGGATGTTTCTTGCTACAACGATTTATTATGTTCATTCACACATCACTTAGACCAATGGATAGGTGCGTGCAACACAAGTTGCTTCAAAATTTTCTAGAAGCATAACCCAGACCTTTCGGACTTCTGGTCAACACAACCAGGAGAAAAATGTTACGAAAATAATAATTTCGCCTTGATCCGGCGCCTATGGTCTTCAGTACCTATCAATATTTTTTACGGTATTTGTTGTAATATTTAGAAACACAGACTTATTTCCAATACTAAATATTTTTATTGGAATCGGCCATTTAGATTTTGGCTTTCCGTGGTTATCTGAAATTTCTCCAAGTGAATGTTTGAGACAGTTCCGTAATACGGGCCATGGCTACTTCCGCTCCGTTCCTGTGTCCAAACGACTGGTCCTGTCTATAATTACCTTGCACACATCAAAACCTGTTTTCGAGTTTTCTCAAAAATGTTGGTAGTGATAACAACATTTTTGTAAGCACTGGAAAAGTTTACTAGGTGGTTGGGGGTGGGGAGAGGGAGGGCAAAAACATTTTCGTGGTCACCAGCGAAACAGTATTAATAAACCTAATTTCCTCAACATGTAAGCAATTTAACCCGAAAAGTTAAAATCGTTCACGTACGTTTGGAATAATATATTAAATTATTTACGTGATATTTTTAACATGGTGGACCTACAACGATAAATACTAGTTAAATCAAATATAAATGATAAAGTGTATAAATACTTTATTTGTTTTCTATCGGTTCTGTATTTCTTGACATACACGAATAAAAATTATGTATTCATGTCGTGAAATCTTTGAATTTGGGATATATATATTACTTAACACAACAATTAACTCATATGTTACCTTACTTAGGCCTAATACTAAATGTATACCGAGCCTGAAGAAACTTCGTCAAATAGTCCTCACATATTTCATGTGACCAAAAAAGTTCAAAAGGCAACAATTTTTACAAACTGAAAATGGAATGGACAAAACAAGTAAAACAGAAGTCGCAGTATTAGGTACTTTGCGCGTACCGAGTTAGATGAAATTTTGTGGTAATATATATATATATATATATATATATATATATATAATGTCATAAAGAAATGATCAAAGTCCATCACTGTGTAAACATGAATATGGCATGGAAAAATGCATTAAAGTAACATTTTCTTACTTAGTACTAAATGAAAAGTCACTCTTCGGATACCTCATGTGATCAAAAATGTTCAGATAGCTGTCATTTTACATAGTGAACACCGCACGGACAAAACACATATAACTATAACCCAGTCACTAAGTACTAAGTATTATTAAATTTTGTAAAATGGTTCCTTAGATATCTCGAGTAATCAAACTGTGTTCGAGAAGCCTCTATTTTTTTTAAAAGAAACACGTCATAAACAAAACTATAAAAGTCACGTTGCTAGGTACTATAATGTGTACTAAGTCTGAAGTAGTTCTGAAAAATGGTTATTTTGATATTTTGTGTGATCAAAATGTGTTCAAATATACTCCGTTTTGAAAATTCGAACATGGCTTGAACAAATAACCTAATAAGTCAAGTCAACTTAATATGTACTATATGTATTCTGATGTTAAGGAAATTAGAAAAGTTGGCACGTCAGATATTTCATGCATACGAAAAAAAAATCATATACCCATTATTTTGAAAATATGAGCACGGAATTATCTTTTTATACAAATGTCAAGTCAGCTTACTAAGTAGTACAGGTGTACCGAATCTGACGAAATCCAGAAAAAAAGAATATATATATATATATATCGTCAGCTGTCATTCTATGCTAAACATGTAAAAGGGGCGACCATTATGAAAATTGTTATACTACATGAACAAAATCACAAAAATCGAGTCAGCTTACAAAGATGTATGTGTGTACCAAGTTTTATAAAATGCGGGAAAATGTTTCCTCAGTTATGCCATATTATGCTTAATATATGCTTATACTAATTTCCACCCATATGTAAACACAAAAATAGCAAAAACGAAAAAAAAAATTTTTTTTTAATTCACCTTACTATGTAATGTCTGCGTACCGAGTTTGAAATTCTAAAATACGGTTCTTTATATGTCTAGTGTGATTTAAAAATTTAAAAATGGCCGCCATTTTGAAAACATAAACACGATATAAACGAAATACACAAAAGTCAAGTAAGGTTACTAAGATTTATGTGTACTTAATATTCTGAAATTGAGAAAGCTTATTAAGCGGGACAAGCACACTTACGGACACACACACACACACACACAGACACTCACACAGACACACAAAAAGGAAGGTGATCCTCATAAGCCAACATTTTCCTTCGGAAAGTAGGCTAAAAAAATGGCGAGTTCCATATGACAAAATATTTTGTGGATTCCACAAAGGTTTTTTTCAATGCAGTTAAGTATACTAAAGCCCTCATTCACTCGTCTATAGACCTATATATTTTATTATATTTGGCTAGTAAACATCTGCCTCTTCGATGTTAATTGATACAGCAATGAATAACTGCAGATAAAATCTAATAGTTCCCCAACGGAAATAAAAAATAATCATAGTTTCAATATTAATAGAGAAACCTTCCGCGAACTACCACAGGATGAACTTTGCAGCATGTACGATTCTGTTAAAAACACTTTGAATCAATACTCCCGGGTGATAGTTCGTAAATCATTTAAATTTATATCTTTACATTAACACTCCTCGCAGAATTTTTTTTACGAATTTTTCGTACACAACTTTCACTAGATTTAAGTCCTATAACCTGAGACAGCTTCCGTTTTCTTGTCGTATCGTGTGTATCAGATTTTGTTGCCTGTGTTATGTATCACACTGTTCAACGTATTTAGAAATACTAAGATATTTATATTTACAGTAATATGATGTGCCATTAGTTGGAGTATGAGACACATTTATTACTATCGTTCTAGTCTTTTAATATTTTTAGTCTCTTAGTTTTAAATTTGTTTCTATTCAAGTTCTTAAATACTTCGTTTTTTTCCAGCGATGGTGTTGTTAGTCTCGCAGTTGTTATAAACCAGTCAATAGCTGAACTAAACATTGGTACACAATAAATCAATAAAAGTTGCGGTGATATTTGTAATTGTTCCTGTTACTTTTTATCACAGTAACTACAGCAGAACACATTGTAACTTCAACGGAAAAAATTGTTGTTTCAGCATAATCAATTCGACAACCTTACAACAGTAAGTTTTATTGCTAGGCGGTTTTGTCTAATATATATTAGCTGTTTAAAAAGTTCAAATGGTTCAAGCAGCTACCAAAAATAACTATTGTCCTTACGTTAAGATAATAATAATTATCATTATTATATAAATAATAATAATTACAATTATTTTCCTTGCATGTGGCCATCCTGCAAAATTTCGTACCGGTTTAGATACCTGATAGCAGTTCGTTTCTTGGGTTTCGTTTTTAGAGAAACTATGAGGAAGTTCACGGTGGCCAACATATCTCCTAGTTATACTATGCACACTTCGCCACTTTAGAACAGTACAGTACTTGATGGCCGTACTCGCCAAAGCGCAACGCATGTGAAGAGATACGCAATATTGTACTGGTGACAGCTGAATCTCACCCACTAGACAAAAGAATATTTCAGAACAGCGCTAAGCGTACGCTGTAAACAAATGTGTGTAACAACACAAACCATTATTGTCAAAGATTTATAATTAGCAATTCAGCTCGGAAATATACCAACAACGTCTGTATTTCTGTGTGTTAAAAAAATTACTTGCGACAAATATATGTTTGTACATACGACGATTGTTTGTCGTGTAAAACAGTTTGACAAACCTAGTTTAAAAAACGATAAACGCTAAAAAAAAATAAACATGGCAGGTTACCAAATTTAATTTAATTTTAAAGTAAACACTATACACATGAAAATTAAAACTACTATTATGTTACTAATCAGTTAGCTAAGATTAATTTGCTTGTAAAGGTAGCTTTTTTTACAGTGTGGTTGAGTGTACTGTTCTCAACCTCCACACGCTGCCAGCCAACGGAAGTCTCAACGTGAATTTTATTTTATGAATTCGAATTTCTACGACTGCCACCTAATAAATAAATGCAGCCTCCACGTTCATTTTGCAAAATTGTTCAAATGCAAAACTATATTGTTTACTTTCGAGCATAGTTAATAAATCTTCCATCATGTTTGCGGTCCTCCTACTTAGATTGACGCCACAGTAAATTAAGTTAATTAATAAAATTTACATTAAACTTACTTTCTAAGTTTTGG
The DNA here is from genome assembly GCA_003012365.1 of Medauroidea extradentata. Lineage (NCBI taxonomy): Eukaryota > Metazoa > Arthropoda > Insecta > Phasmatodea > Phasmatidae > Medauroidea > Medauroidea extradentata. The sequence continues at coordinate 43,405 of PNEQ01084549.1, forward strand.
ACAAAATAATACATGAATGGCTCAGAGTCCAGAGAAGTCTCAAAACGCCGTTACGTGTACAAATTAGCGAATTCCTCATTACATTATCAAGTTCTGAGTCAAGTTTATGGAGAACCAAGCGTTTTTGGCTCAAATTTGCGTGTTCGTGAATCTGATCCCAGCCTATTTCACTGGGAAGCGGCTTTTCTTTTATGAGGTTATGTTCTCATTCCTAGCGAATGTCTGCAATCCTTTCCTATAGGGGATTTTTTTAAACTTTATATACCGTCAACATTTATTATTGGCCAGTGTTAGTAACAGAATGCTGTTACCGCTTTTACCTAGCAAGGTAAAGCAGTGGTAAAACTAATGGACTCACATTCTGTTTATTCAGTCACTCTTGAAGATACTCTCGACAGATTTGTGTTCGATACGCTTAGTACCGTTTATAAGCACATCGTTAGCCTAATGAGAGAACGTAGGCAAATATAAATATCAATGAAAATAATTATCTAACACTCTTAGTAAATATCCTCAACATAAATACACAAGACACTTGACATGACACATAATTTATCTTAACGAAACATTTACCACTGATAGAGCCACGATATTAGGGCGAAAATATGTATGCAACAATATGGTTTCAATGCCTTAGGTTCACATGTGCTGTTCTGCTTCGTGGTCGGTGATTGGATGTTTTGACTCACTTGTCTTAGGGTTCTACTGGCATATCGCAGACGTATGGTGTCGCAATAGCCTTATTCAGATTGGTCAGTCAAATGAGATACGTATCTGAACAAAGAAATGTTTCCAATTACCACGAAACAGAACTGCCGATGTGCACCTGAGACGTTGAAACAAAATGGAGCAAAATATCTTTCCGTGACAAACCCTTGGATCAAACCATTGCTTTCTCACAGACCTTTTATTCTCATATCATACTTGCAGATACTACAGTATGTAGCTTAGCTTGCATCCAAACATACTTAGGAGGTTGACTGCATTGCTTTCTTTCAGATGATGTCCAAAAATACTTTGGAAGGATCCGGTCCAGCATTCCTGATTTAAGTTTTTTACATTTTTCCGAAATCACTCCAGGTCTCCACCAAACGCCAAGGCCGATTCCTTCTTCGTGTTCTGTCGGTCTGAATTACTGGTTCCATCACTAATGATCTCGCGCTCAACGAGATGTAACGACCTAATACCTACCTATCGCCTTCGAAATATGCTGGAGGAATATTTTTCCAGGATCTTAAAACCAATTTTAATTTCAATATATTGCTAAGCCCCGTCTGTACAAACAAGGTCAAGACCTCTTTGTATTTCTGTCCTCGACTACATAATTGCAATATAAAAGACGTTCAACAAGAGCTGACACAAAAATTAACATGGGTTAAATCCGGACTCAAAATTAGCCCATACAAGTTTTTAATAAGAACCCTCCTGTCCTCTAGGCTAAGGTGAAGATTAGTCTCAGTGTAAACTGGTGTAAATACTATAATTATTTTCATGTAATGGATTGGTCATTAGCCATCACGAGTTCCGTCACGACTGCGGGTAGGATCAAGTTTGGTCGATCCAGCATTAACAGTATTCAACCAGTACAGACGAGCAAGCAAACAGAACTGCGTACTTTCGGAATTTGCCTCATATGCTTCTGGCACTTCTGTATTTTATCCCCATAACACCATAACCAAGCATCAAGCCTACTGTAAAACACGTTTACACATGTTCGCAGATAAATTTCAAAAAATGTATTTGTGTGATACTAATTTTCGAAAATATGTATAGGAATAACGCAATATTTATGAACATTTCCAAACAACTTCTGCGTGTTTCTTACCAACAAACAGGTATTGTGAATTTTATCTCATTTATCTGAAATAGCTTTGATAACCAAGTTTAAAAAATAACTTGTAAAATTAATTAAGTAATTTTGTAATGAAATATATTGTGTCAAAACTAATTTTGTGTTACAGTCAGCACTTTTATTAACAAATTATAATGTCATGTATGAAAATAACTATATAAAAGGACGTACGACTTGCAAGCGGACGTTACAGAGTCGCAGAAAGCCTATTACAAATCTGTACTAATGCTGTACTGCACATTTTACTGAAAACAAGAACAGGTGCATGCTCCCGAAACGTCGCGTCTTAACTTTCGTTTGGTTACTTGTATATGAGTCTGTTACAGTCACTCTTTCTGTTCTGCTCGTTGTTCTTGCCTAGTTTTATGGCCATGTACACACACACACTGTTTGTTCTGAGTAACTGTATTTGTTTGATAATTCGTCTCTGTATTACATCTACTGCATTCCTTTTCTTAATAGTCTGTATATGTCATATAATTGTAGACAATAGCCAACAATGTTTTTTTTTAGTTTATTTTACTTGGTCAAATTCTCTATTATATTCACGTTTAATGACGTACAGTACTTCTATGAAAATAGGTCAGTTAATGATACATCTCTGTTACAATAATTGTATCGTTCAGAGATCATATTAATTTAAATAATCGTTATATAGAATTTCAAAGCAATTACTTTGCATATTTCAGACATTATTATGGTAATCGCCTAAGTACAAATGTTTTGCAATCCAATTTCATGGTTTTACTTTCATTGAGCAAAACGTTTTAAAGTAGATACCATAGCTCTCTTAAGGCGGCCGCCTACTTTACGCTTCAAATGCGTTGCTGTGTGTTCGTAAACAGGTTTGATTTCTACGAAACAATTCCACGTGTGCCCATTGCGCCAACGTACTAAAAGAAAACACACCTCAGATAAGGTCAGAACTTCATTGTTAAGACACTCTACTTATTAAATACACTGTTTCTAAGCCCTCCAACATGGATAAAAACGGCATTTTCAGACTGCCGTACTTCAAAATGTAATAACCGGATGTATACGAAACCCAGATTGCGATGTTCACAGATCTTCGCTACAGACTTTCCACCAATAAAATTATATTGTCACCGCTTAATGTCCCGTAGTAATAACGGTTCGGCGGGAACCTTACACACTATTTCAGAGCTTGGCTCGTTGAGGCGAAGTAGCATTTGATGCCCGTTTCAAGGTCGCCCTTTCATCTCCGTCATTTCTGAGTCTCTAACGCGCAGGTAGGCGGTGCATTTAAAATAGAGACAGCAGTCAATTTTTTATGTATGTGGGATCTGGATTCTTCCTACAACAATTTGTTCTGTAGAACTATTAAAATAATAAATTTTTTACAGAACATATTGTTACTTTTACAGAACAGATTGTTGTAGTAACAATCCAAATAATACCGAGAACCAAACTGGAACATACAACATTTTTTTCTCAGTGCGTAAAAATACATGCATCTTCAATGCAATTTAATTTGGAACATTCAAAAATGCTTGTAGGACCAACTATAATATATTATACATTCCAAGTCAACGTGTATAATTATTTCCCTCGGTATATGTGTTCCGATACATAAACTATTTTGACAACTTGTTGCCAAAGAAATTATTTGTAAAAAAAATACCAAAACATTAAGGGCGTTCAAGTTCAAGTGGAGAAAAATCATAATTTTATATTCGTATAAAATATGGTTAGTTTTGTATACATTACTTAATATTACATGTTCATTTTACGAAAAAAAATTAGCTCACCCAATTTTCCCATAATTATGTTTCAAAATCAAAATTTGCATGTTTTTACTTCTAAAATACCTCAAAAACAAGTAAACGTATTAAAATTAAAATAATCTCATCAAAACTACACGTCACTGCATACGGCTTGAATAATATAATAACCCATCATAAAATATTTTTCTATATAAAAAAACTTGCTAAACGTAACAAAAAATTATCAAATTTTGGAATTATTTTTAAATACAATTTTTTTGGTAATGGGTTTTTAAATACTTCAAGCAGTAGCTCGGGATACGTAGTTACAAAGTAAATTACTTTATTTCATAATGTTTATTGGTTTTCAAGTTTTATATGAAGTAAAAATATGCAAAATTTGACTTTGAAATGTCGTTATGGGAAAACTAGCAACTCTAAAATGCTTTTATTCGAGGAAAATGTACTCCCAAGTAACTTATTTAAAACTAACACTGCCCGACTTGAGCACACTTATAGGTCTTTCGGAATAAAGTGAGCACTAAAAATTTAACTGTCACAGACAAATCTTCTGGGATTGCTTTTTTTTTCTATTTTTGTGTGCGTTATATATATATATATAATATATAATTATATATATTCTTATATAGTTAATAAATTTTATTTATTAAACTGTATAGATTCCCACTGACTGAACAATTTATCTTTTACGCTCAAACATCAAGTGACGCAGAGAGGTTAAACATTTCCCATCGTTAGCCGTTACGCGCGGAAAGATACAAATTGGTTGAAAATATAACTTTAGCAGAGTTTTTTAGAGTTTTCACTTTATCCTGAGCCGCCTATAACAGTGTATTAGTATAGTCAGTACTCGTGGGTGGCGCATTTTGCAAGCGTCATGTTCCTTGGCTGCCGCTGTGCCAGGCGTGGCTTGCTGCCGATGTCTCGTAGGACGACATCGACACCTGGACACAACTGCTAGGGACGCTGAGTAATGCTGGCACCTGCAGCTTCGCGAACTCGTCGGCAGTTATCGGGGCAAGCCTGCCAGTGTACCGTGGGTTGACGTCTACCTTCGTCTGTGACGAGGTCAGTCACCGTAACATACTGTACCTAATGGTACTTGAGTTTCTTCGATAAACACGATGCTTCGAGATGATGCTTTATTAATCGCGGTAAAACTTGACTGTTTGCTGTGTTTCAACGTAAGTTCAGCTAGTCAAAAGATTACCTACCCCATTTGACTAAACCTATAATAATCCCGCTATTGTAATATGTGATGCCTATTATTGGTCTGCAGACAGTCATACATGATAAGAAACCACATTATCATCAAGGGTATGTTGGTACAAAAACTTTTCACAATACACAATCATCTCTAATTTATATTAGAGACATGCACAATTTGCGATATCATTTGGTAGCAGGCTAGACTTCACTTTTCTGTACATAACAGAGCATAATCTGCTATTCAATTGGCCACGAACGTTTATGTGTTGTCATTTACATGTGTTACGTCTTTACCAAGATTGGCCTCTCTACCGTGTAAGTATTCTCCGCGGCAAGTCACGACTATATCGGCCAGCGGGAGACGTCAACCGAGTCAATAGTCACTTGGAGTCTAGTCAGCTGTCAGAAAATAACGCGAATTTTTCATGTCTCTACTAATTATGCTACATAACCAGAGGCCAGATACATTTGCGTGTTCACTGACGTGTAGGCTAGCGTCCAAGAATATTTATGAACTGAATGTGATAGAAGCTCTTAATTAGCTGCTCGCTGACACAGTTAAATGAGCCTGTGTTCAGTTACAGTTTTATTATTGGCTCAACTACTTCCAGAAAGAGTCGAGTAAGTCAATGGCCAACTGTGAACGTGACAGACCTATAGTTGCTGGAATTCTAGCTTGCGCCTAAAACAAAACGCGAATTTTTCGGGTCTCTGCACATAACTGAACGTAACTATGTTGAGGGAACATACCTCTCATCTAAAGTAACCAAATATTTTTTTTTTAGGAATTTCCTAAAATTGACAAAATTTATTTAAAGTTACGTTAATTCGATAATGTAGCAATACCTAATTATACCAATTTACTAATGAACACAACTGCGTAAAGCAACACCGAAATTACAAATAAACATAAATAAACCTATTTACAAAAATAAACAAAACCGGGACTTAAAACGCCACCTCGAAATCTATTGACAAATGAACACAGATGTCGTCTAAAACAAATCCAAATTACTTGAAGGCACTTCTAAGCATCAGCATCAAGAAACCACAATCGAATACAATTTGAGAAAACTTATAGCATACAAGAGCATCGATTTATACATCGGACACAACTGTCAACTACGTCTGCCCGCATTCGGGTCGCTCACTCAAGGTGCTCCCCTCCCAGCCCCTCCGTACATGCCCACCACTGTGCCCCGTGCTGTTCAACGCCGCGTGACTGCTGTCTTTGTGTCCATTTAAGAAATGCTTAGCTGCAGTCGACGTTAAGATTCATTTCATTATATGTATACGTACGCTACTTCGTTACACGTTTGTTAACCTTGACTGGCACCTACTCCAAAAAAAAAACAATAATTGTATATTACTGTCATAATAAATTGATTGTATTCTAAGTAATCTAAAAATAATGATATTATTATTATTTACTTTTTAGTGCATTATTTCAGAGTAAGTCGGTGTTATTTTTTGTCAAAAAAATTTTTTGAACAAAAGTTGATGTAAATTTCTTGATCCTCTACAGTATACGTGAGAATCGCTCCTCTAATATGTCGCCGTGCAATTTTTCAACATCCTATATTCTAGGTCGGGTTGAACGTCACTTATGTGGTTAGAATACAGCTGTTTTGACACATATTTTACGACTGCAGACCATTAATAAATATGGAAGTAATTCGTGGGGATATCACACGCTATCCGCTTGTAATGTTAGAAGCCAGTAGACATTCGACTGCGACCAGTTCGTGTGTAGGACTGAGAAGTCTAAGCTACTGGGAGATGAATCCTCGAAATACTCATGCTTATAACTAGAGATGATGGTGATGTTTTGTGTCGGCATACTCTTGAAAACACTCCAGTTTCTTGCAGCATGAACGATTGGGCGAATTACGTCTGACACAGCGTAGCTCTCTGCAGAAAAATGACTTCCATAAAATGTTACAATAGAGAGATTCTTATTGGCTCAGTCAAATAGAGTAACAGCTCCAAGTACAATCGAAAGTTAGTAATATTCTGGTAAACTTGACTGTTTGCTGGGTTTCAACGCACGTTCAGCTCAGCAGAATATTAATAATAGTAATAAACGAGGTCTTGTACGATAATGTTATAGTAGTATGTCTTATAAATTGCCTAATTTCTTAATAAATAATCTCCAAATGTTCAAATATCCCGATGGTAACAACGTTCTATGCCGTTGGAGGGTAGTCACCCCTACTACGTATTGTGGTAAGGCTGGTAGATATCAACCAGCTATTGCGGTAGGGTTGAAGACCCCATGAGCAACGCTGAAGATATTGTTTGTTTATGTCAAGTGGTGTATCATTTTTCAGACAAGTACGAACATAATGAATCACAAATTGACGCAGTATGTAAATGGCATTTATGCAAGGTATCGGAATAATCACAATTTTACAGGAAATACTCTGCAAAATGATGTGTGAACAACAATACAACTGTTAGTTACAGAAATGTCCACTCATGTTCACACTCTTATGTCGTACGTCTCAAACAATACAGTACCTCCGTTTCCAACAGTTCCTTCCTGGCCCTCTGTAGCAGCAACCGAACCTTTGTGTGCTTTTTACACGAAAACGATAGGTCCTAGACAGTTGCAACAAGAGGACACACAGGTCTTATTACACAATACACCGTCTTAAATTGTTCACATATCCTGACGTTGACAAAGTTGTAGGCAATTAGAGGGTAGCCACCCCCGCTATTTTCATAAGGGAGGTAGGTATCAACCAGACTTTGCTACTGGTTTGAAGATCCCAATAGCATTAAGCAATGCTGAAAATATTGTATTGCTATGTCAATTAGTTTCCGATATTTTGGGAAGATACGGTTTTCAAATTTGATATTTGGGGGCCCATAACTCCCTTCATATTACATTTAGGTGGATAGTACATAACATGTTTTCGTCTTCTTTTTTCGAGAGGAACACGAATGCGAAGTTTGTCCCCCTATTTAAGAAACATCCTGTATATGAATGGCCATCTATGGTTCATTTAAGAACTTAAAAATTGTGGACTGATGTTACACCAATGTGTAAAACACATAACATGTAAGTGCCCTGAGAACTCAAATTTACCGAATCAATACGAAACATGTTACCTGAGGCGATCTGTTACGATCAGATCACGAACATTCCACTACAGCAATCCGGATACGATTACCATTGGAGTCGTTCGACATTTCCACATGGTTGTAAACCATAAAAATTTATTTACTCTTGGGGCTTTTCAACCGATGAGAGTTATAGGGATAAATAAGGTACCATGTACCAAATATGTGTCAGTTCTCATGGCTCACTAGTAGCCATTGTGTGGTAATGCCGAGATATATGTGGGGTCGATACACACTAGTATCCAGTATGAACATTCACCATCCATAAATATCTGTCTTACATGATCCATGTGTTATGTTAGTAATATTATTAAGGACTTAGGCACATATGATTTATTAACCTTATGTGATCTATGTTCGGTACAGGTACCTTAAATAACTGAATAAGAACGGTTCTTTTAAGTCAGTACACAAGTAAGATATAAAGGCTATATGATACTTAATTCGGAGGAGAGCGGTTTTTAACAGTTTGAATAGTTAAATTATGTTGAACTAAAGCGGTTTATTTGACTGGGACTGACGTATCCATAGCCACCTGCTATTTGCACCGACGCAGCACAACGCAAGTGCAGAGCAAGTTAAATGCTTCTTCTATGGCATTACTAGAGACATGCAAAATTCGCGTTATTTTCTGACAGCTGACTAGACTCCAAGCTACTATAGACTCGGGCCACGTCTCCCGCTGGCCGATATTGTCGTGACTCGCCGCGGAGAATGCTTACACGGTAGAGCGGCCAACCTCTGTAAAGACGTAACACACGTAAATGACAACACATTACATTAAAGTTCGTGGCCAATTGAATCACAGATTATGCTCTGTTATGTATAGGAAAGTGAAGTTTAGTCTGCTACTAAATGATAACGCGAATTTTGCATGTCTCTAGGCATTACGTGAGTATACAATTCCAATGCAGCGCAACCAGACCTATCGCAGGTGCTAATTTTGTGTTGCACCCATAAAAAGTTATATTTAATCGGCCCCCTGGTCACGATGCCGAAAGAAAGCTGTGAGGCCGCTGTCGACTAGCGATGAGAGGCACGTCTAGGGACTTGAACCTGGACTCTCTGTAAGGCACGGTGAGCGGGCGGGCATCTTGTCTTCTAGACGACCATGATGAAACAGGCCCAGGTTGGCTGGCTACATTGTTCTATATTCCTGTATAGCTGACCTACAATGCACAGCGTTTGGAAACGAGACGGGAGTTGACTGTAGGACTGACGTAACTCCGGTCTACTGAAATGCTTACGTTTTGGACACGGCACTCAAACCATCATGTGGGAAACGTGGTGGACATCGTCGATAGGCGTGTTTTCTCGGACCCTCATTTTCCCTCCTCGCTTACATTCCGCTGCTACTTCAAACTTGCCTCGCCATCATCTTCATAAGAAATATGTCCTAGTGAAAACTGAAGACGTAAAACATCAGTGTTTAGCTTCTACCCAAAGATGATTCCCAAGCTGAGGGAAAAGTCGCAACTTTAATATTTATACACGTCCTTGCCATGAACAAACTATAAAAAGGACTAATTTAACACTTTTCTCCTGTAGATTGTATGGTCCGGAATTCATACGATGCCTTCTTCCGTAATCGTGCACTGAACATTAACGTAAATAACCTCTTAACGTTTGAAATAGCGACTAGCTGTGCTGCATTCCAAACAACTTGCGGGTCTTAGTTGATTAAGTAATCAGCTCATTTGTTAGTGATAGGTTTATTCCGTTACCGCGTCGCCGGAAAATTGGTCGTAAAATCTAGCAAGCTTTCTGCTTGTACCTAATAAACATATTTCTCCATAGTCAAGCCGCCCAGGCGAAGGCTTCATGTGCGTGAGTAACATGAGTTACGATTCCATAAAAACTATTAACAGGTAAGTGAGCATTTTTTAAATGTTTTACGAACAGGTATTAACCACCTTTATCATAGTTTGTTTCGACCTAATGCGTTAACCTTTGAAAATGTTGACATTCATTCCCCGTGTTTATATTTAAATGATATTTGTATTGGCAAGGACAGGTAGACAGAATTTAGCAAAACAGAAAAATTTAACAAGGCGTTAAAGACCTGCTCACCTTACCGTTAGCCACCTGTATGTACTTTCACTGTTGGCCGTCGACATATTATTTAGCTTACAAAACACCTTATTGCTTAGTCTTGCTGCAGTAAATATATTTCCTTTAAAGTTCTCGTGAATTCGAGATTGTAATACACGGTGCGACAACATAACTTCCTGTTTTGGAATGTGCAACATTCAGGTTGTAGACGGCTTAGTGGGGTGGGAATGGTCTCGTTCGAGAGGCGTTGATGTAAAGTTTTGTTCCCCACCGCTGTCAAACGCCATCATGCGTTGGAACAGTGAGAAGCGTATGTGAACATGTCGGAGGAATCCCTCCCTCCCCCCTCCCGCGGTTTGATTAATTGGACTTAGATAACATTTGGTTCCAACAAGACGGTGCAACGGCCCACACTTCAGGGGCATCGATGACTGTTTTGAGGTAATACTTCCCAGAGCGCCCCATCTCAATAAGTGGCTATTTGATCCCTTGTAACTTTTTTTTTTGTGATTTGATATCCCGCGTTTATGTCATCCGTCCAAGCACCCTACACGTTCTGAAGGCAAACATCCGGGAATAAATTGCCAACCTTCACACTGCTATGCCTGTAAGTGTCATGAGAAACGCCAGAAATCGGCTTACTCAGCGAATTGGCAATGGAAGGCGTTACCTACCTGATTTGATTTTCATAATTATGTGAAACCAAACTTTAGATATGTACCTACAATATAAAAGTTAAAATGGAATCTTTCTGATTAACATAATGCGTTTTATTGCAGTGTGAAGAAAGTAAGTTATGTTGCCGCATCCTAAAAAATACAGTGTACTTCTCGATAAATGAGATGTTACGGTCAGCTGATTAACCGCTCTTATGTGGCTCGAAACGAATTAGCAGTCTCACCAATGATCGCACGCGTGCACACACACACCAACACACACACAGTTTCAATTTTAGCCACAAAAATCGCTTGTATTTAATAGGCTTTAATTGAATCCAGTTAACTGCAGTCGCTATAGTAAGATTTTACCTGTAAAACTGTAAAACAAGCGTTTGCGCGTTCATTCTTCTGTGAATACGGTTTGTACCGGAAAGGTGAAATTAAATGTATCCATTGACGTCACGTTTAATTTTAGTCTTATAAAGCGTTGTTAATAGAAGCAAACAGTAGGTAAATGGCTAAAAATGGCATAGGTAGGGCTTCCACGCTGTCTCCTTAAGATTAAGGAGAAAATCTTATCCTTGCATCTTTAGTTCTGTTTTTAAACATTTAGTTACAATATTAAAATAAGGTAACTGCAATAATTTGTTAGTAAACTGTTTCATAGACACAATTTAAGAAGTGTTCAGGCGTCGTTTCCTGACGTATACATACATGTACATTTGCATAATTTTTGTAAGAAATCACTCCCAAAGTATGTAAAATAATTTTAGAACTATCATACTATTATATATATATATATATATATATATATATATATATATATATATATATATATATATATAATGTGTGTGTGTATAAAGACACACACAGAATATCTGTCCAACAAAATACTTCGAAAACAAACAGTGCCTCTGACCATATTACTTGTTTCCTTGCAAATATCGACTGATGTGGGGCTGTATGACCCACCATACGTCATATTTAAAGCTAAAATATCGGTATGTCACCAATATGATGATGAAACAAAAAACAAAGCCATTTAACTCAATTTAAAATTGTTGGTGTGTACTCCTGTAAGTGTTATGTTGGTATTTTCTTTACGTTAAAGAGCGTTTTGTTACACCCGAAACATAACGAATAAGATTTCTTTGAAAGACTTTTGCATGATTATACGAAATATTTTCGGCATACTCCATTACAGACTGCCGTATCTCCAAAATATTTCATTTGTCGGAAACGATCGTCACTGTAATATAAGAATCAAGAATCTCATTAACACGTCATCAGGAAGTAAATTACTCACCACCAAGGTAATTTTGAACTTTTAAATTTGCTGAGTGTTCATGTAATGTTACCTGTAACACTCTTTAATTATTTGTATGTCTGGAAATCGCCGACGGAAGAACTGGGGCCAGTTGACTGTTTTGATCTTAGAGGTGATGATGCAAGTTGTGAGCAAGCATGAGACTGCCTTAGTGATATCAGCGCGTTCACAGGCCCCAGTCTCACTCGTAGTATTCAGAACATAGTAAATTCATTGCCGGGACATAACTATGTATCACAATTCATTGTAACACCAAACCAACGTTTATGTATTACCATGTCTCTCCTAGATAAAGAATGCACGCGGGAAAAAATTGTGGCAACTACAAATTATGTTGTTTGTACTGTTGGATATAATAATGTGAAGTGTGAGTCATAGAAGTTTTTAATTATTTACTACTATTTGTGTGTATTCATAGTGTATAGCTTTATATCTATGCGTAAGTAATGTCCTCGGTGGGTTTTGTATCTGAGTTTCATAATAGGCCCTATGTTGAAACTAAGAATGTGATTATAGAAAGAGATTTTAAATTATATAATGTGATATAATGGAGAAGTAAATAATAAAATAAAAGTCTGATGTGTGTTAGTAAGTATTTTCAAGTTGAGGTTTCACTTCCATAACAAGTATTGGCCAAATAATTATTCTGCTCATCATAAAAACATTGTGTTGTCACCATTAACAATTTGTGGTCACACAAAATATAGGTTTTTCTTCTACAAAATAATTTGGCAAAGTAAATGTACGTCATTTATTTTCAGTGTACGGTTACGTTAATTTTTGCTAATATTTAAAAATTAATTTAAAAACATTGGAAATTCATGGATTGAATTTTGAGACATACCTGCAAAATAGCAACATTGATGCTTATTAGAGGAGTTTCTGGTAGATTAATAACTACAGCCAATGATCTTTGATGTAATGAATTTCGCACCAACTTGATTCAGTGCCTTACATGCACATCTGCAGCTGTGCTTCATGCTTATTGGCAGCGTGTCTATGCAGAGACGTCACTAGTTTGACTGTGTCAATCAGAATAATGTTACTGCGACACCACACGCCTGTGATTTGTGGGCAGAAACCCAAGATGCAGAGAACTACAAACATCCAGTCACTGACATTGACGCATGTGTTCACGTAAGGCAGAGGATAAAGTTGGTGCGGAACTATTTTCACCAAAAGTCACTGGCTCTAAAAATATACTGTTTCAGTGTTTCCATCTTCGTTGTAGGCCATAAAGTACATAATAAGAAAGTAATAACTACTATTTTAAAAGACGAGAATCTTATTTTTGCCGAAGTCACACGAAGAAGCCACAATTTTTCTTCTTCTTCTCACCCCTCGCTAATATCAATGCCAGAACACGCATCATGAATAATGGAGAGAGACTTTGTAGAGTTACCATGTTCATAATTTATTTTTCATTGTTACATTAAACTTATATATAAAGTCAATATATTTGATAAAAACATATCTTTATACAAATACATTATATAATATAGTTGTCACTTCTTTGCAACATTTATTTTTCGTTGGTTAGTTGTTTATTCTAGTTACGAGGCCCTGTCATAGGCCTGCCGCTAGCTGAAGGCACTGCAGACTCTGTCCTCTTCTTCATAATCAGAAGACATCTTCGTCACAGCTGACACCTGCAAGGTTGTATTCCTGCTCACCACCTGTGGCGGCATATGGTCTTGCTCCGAAGCACTTGCAAAATGCCGGAAGAGCGCGGAGTCATTGTGTTTACGACACACTGGGCCTGAAGACCAAATGCAGAGCCGGATGTATCTGAGGTTGCAACGTAACTTCCGCACTGTTCAACTCATGTGCCAGAACTATCCCTCATTAAGGGTGTTGCACAATTGTATGTCAATATTTTGGAGGAACATCCCCCACGTTTAGAGGAACAATAACTGTTATGTGAACATAGGTATGAAAGAGCACCAGTTCTGCACTACAGTACATGACGTTCTACAGTGCATAGTGTGTTGGCTGGATTGTGTTGCTGTGAAATACCATCGCAGCTATTATAGACAACTACATAATAAACATGAGCTTTGAAGGGTTTGTGCAATGGTAAAAGTGCATGACTTAAGGCGTATTCACAACCACACTTAACGTACGTACAAACAGACGCACGAACTTTATGTATTACAAACTGGATTCACAACACATTTAATCTAGACCTGCACGGAAATTGTTTCGGCCAAAACAAAATGTCGATAAAAGATTATATGCAACATTAATTTTATTTTTCGAAGAGAATTAAATATTTTAAAACCACAAGATAAATAATTTATTTTACTTATATACTCAAATATACCATTGATTCTTACGTTTGCACATGCTGCATTCACAACCACCAATTAGCGTACGTACAAAGTAGTCAACTCCGTTACGTAGGTACACACGGTACGCGAGGGTGTGAATGCGAGCATGCACGCTCGGTGTTTCTACTTTTACACGTACGTACGCGCGTACGCTAGGTGGTGGTGGTGAATCCAGCTTTAGGGGCTCAAAAGCGACGGACCTTGAAGAACGCATCAAATTCCACTTCACCTCAACGATCCGAACGCTGAATTAACGTGCAAGGCTCCCGCCGTTCCGTTTTCACTATGGGAACCTAAGCGATGATCATAAAGTTTTATTGGTGGAACGTCTGTAGCAAAGTTCAATGCACATCTCAATCTGAGTTTCCTGTACATCCGGTTATTACATTTCGAATAACGGCATTCTTAAAAGGCCGTTTTTAGCTATGTTTGGGGACTTAGAAACCGTGTTTGTAATGAGCACGGTGTTTAAACAATGACCTTCCGACATTGTCCAAAGTGTGTTTTATCTTCGTACGTCAGCACAATGGGCTCATGTGAAATAGTTTTGTAAAAAAAAACCCCTGTTTACGAACATACTGCAACGAATTTCAAGCGCGTGGTAAGCGGCCCCCTTAAAGTAGTTTTTTGGACATACTCCACAGCGATGAAGATGTTTGTGGAAGAAAACTGAAGGGAAAGGGGAGGTATAAATAATCGGAGCATGCTTTAGGCAACAGGATACATACATAACTTATAATTCTATAAATTGAATCGGTTGAAAAACCAAGGACAGCTAAATAAGTTTTTCTAGCTATTCTGCTTATGAAAGTGTATAATGTGTATATATCCTATTGACTTAAGCATATTCTGCTAATTTATGTTTTCCTGTTCTCTTTAGTTTTCTTTGACAGTCATTAGCATCGTAGTGGGTTATGTTGAAAAAAAAAACTATTTTAAATACCAGGCAAGTCGTATTAATTGGACGGTAGTCATTGTACGATTCGTAGTGGGTTATGTCGAAAAAAACTATTTTAAATACAAGCCAGGCAAGTCGTATTAATTGGACGGTAGTCATTGTACGATGTAGCATTCTTCAGCAACAAGAGTCAGCCCATGCCATGCGCTGCAATTCGTGTGACCTGTAGTACAGTAGTGGGTCTATGCTCATATAACAATTTTTGTTTCTCTTAATATGGTGACTATCCCCCTGAAATATTGACATGCAGTCTAGGTATGAGACTACAACACTTTCATGAAACCTATGCAGAAATTCTAACCTCCCTCCGTGGCTTAACGGTGTTCACGTGGCAAAATGCATAATTTTATATTTGCACAACATAGTGTTCGTCTTATATACGTTACTTGTGACTAAGTTATTCACTTGTAAACATTTTTTATCTCTCGTAGTTCTTCCATAGCAGCATGCCAAAGTCAGAATTCGCAAGTTACGAGAACATAGCAATAACAAAAACCAAGTATTTTTCTCGAATGAAATAAATTATACTGAAATTAGAGATTATGGACAGTAGACCAAAGATTTAAAAACACACAACAGTCATTTTGTATTTTTTTTTAATTGCCATAAATGAAGTAAATGGTTATTATTTAAGATTTTTTTAATACAAGGAATATCATCGTGTACTGCGTACTGTCCATGATATTTCATTTCAGTGTAAATTATTTAATTCTAGTAAGTCGCTTGGTTTTTGTTATTACCATGTTCCTCTGTGACTTGCAAATTTTGACTTTGTTATGTCATTACGGGGAAACTATGAGAGTTAAAAAAATTTTACAAGTGGAAAATGTAGTCACAAGTAACGTCTATAAAGCCGTGCCTTTCAAATATAAAATTAAGAATTTTTGCCCCGATAAAGTCCTTTAAGCCGCGCTATAATTGAAATAACAAAATCAATACAACAATTGCCATAGCCATAACCACTACAAAACGGCCTTACTGCAGTTCATATTTATACAACCCGATACATTGGTATATTATGCAATCAGACTCCGTATCGCAAGCGGGGAAATTTTGAAATCTGTGATAAATAACTCTTGTTTATTAGCACTGAACCAAAATATTAGCTAAAACTCATTTTTTGTGGCGTAGTACACGTGTTTTTAAAACGATAAATAAGAAAAAATGAAAGTAATGCAAATCAAACGAGAGCCAAACTTCTTCGTGACCATGTATGTTTATTTATTTACACGAATTTATAGCTTAGTTCTGGAAGTGGAATGCGTTTAGCTACGCATAGAAAAGTTTAAAATTCGCTATCCCACATGACGGCTATGCACTTGTATTTTTATGCACGAGTGTAGGAAGCTCCGTGGTTATAACAGAAGTTAACAGTTACTGTAACTGGTGTGTCTATGCATATTCCTATTGTTGTACGGCCTTATATTCAGTGTATTGAGACACGTTACCAAATATTCGTAGTGTTGTACGATACATAATGTTGATTTTAAGTCTGTGTTTTACAAAATTGTAGATTTTGACAATATATTTTAAAATTCATTAAAGCTGTTCCAGGAGAAATACTAACATGTCAGTTTTCAGTATCGAATTAACATTAAGAATGAAAATAGAAGAGAAATAATAAGTTTAAAGGAACTCGTGAATATTAGACCGACTAATATTATGCCTAGATAATGATATAAAAGTAATACGTTCACATTAATCTGCTGTGGAATTTTCAAAGACAAATTTTAGGAAGTGCGTGAGGTCATGGGTTCCAATTTACGCTGTTTTTGTGAATATATAAATTTGTAAATCCAAATGGCACCAGATGTCGCTAAACCAGCCCATATATGGTTTACTAAAAACACTATTTTTTTCGAAACGATGAAATTACATAAATGTTATTAATTATTAACTTAATTGATTTTTAGTTTTAAAATTTGTCAAACTTATGAAAATGCTTGCATTGAAAAATAAGGGCTTCGTATTAAAAACAATTTTCAACATATCTACAGATAAGTGATGGTTTTACCATGTCAGCTCCCTTTCAGGATTTTTAAAAGAAGTATTCGCCAAAAAAGTGTACCTTGAAACCGGTGTAAAAATATGTTATTTTTTTATTTAAATACAATTCCATGTATTTGAAATAAAAACTTAAAAAAAAAAAAAAATTAATGCAAAATATTTTTGTATTTAAATAAAACTGCAGGTATTTGAAATAAAAATTTAAAAATTCAACATATTGTTTTAATACGAACATGTTTTATTTTGTGGTTTTTATATAAGAGACCTTGTAGCCTACAATGTCGCTATTCACTGTGAATTTTTTCAGTTTAGTATGTCAATTGGTGTAAATGTCGAACTGAAAATCGTAATGTGCAAATTTCGACATTTACGAGCCATTACGCGAAAACTATGAGAAATAAAACAATATTTTATTAGATCAGAATTTATTCTCAAATTATGTCTAAAATAAGAAAAATAATATCTTGTACAAATATAGAAATAAAATATTACTATGAAAATATCTGTAGACCGTGCCAGTAAGGGGCCTTCCTAGAAATGATGAGTTTGTGTGTGTGTGTGTATGTACGTGAAGTAGGAGCGGCAAAGTTGCCGTTGACCGACGTATGTAATGCAATATCGCCTCTCTGCGCCATCTACTCAGCTAGCGTGCAGTAGTTCACTAGTATTATTTTTCTTATGGGACTTTAAGCGGTGACCACATTATTTTAATTGCGGGCAACATTGTTCAAAGTCTAAGGATTGTTCTTACAGTTGTGTTTTTAGAATTAAGTTTTTTTTTTTTTTTTTTTTTAGATAAGGTAGTCTGGAATAACCATTTTTTGCCATTTTGAGGAGCCCTAAATGATGTTTGTAATAAACGTGCCGAAGTTTTAAACCTATAGCGACATAGTTTGAAGCGTGTGTTCTTTTCGTAAACATACAAATATAATGCACGTATAATAGTAACGTCAGAAAAATAATAGTCGTAATTCGCAGCAACGCATTTGAAGCGCAGGTAGGCAGACCCCTTAGCCCGCATCCCTAGATAACCGAGACCTGAGCAAGTGACCGTGACAGCTAGGCATGTTCTCGTGTGAGACGTCACTCTGAGGAGTGGAAACTAAGGAGTGACATTGTCCGGAGGGGGAGTGTGTGTGAATGTAGAAGAGACAGAAAATATGAAAACATGTTTCGTTTATCTCGGTTTTCTCTTCTAAAAATAACTTATTTCAGGGTTTTAATACATAAATGTGTTTGCAAATGATCATATTGTAACGAGTTAGCGCTTTCGAGAGCGCTGGATGGGGTCGCCTGTCGGGCCGCACCGCGCGGGCCACTCACTCATAGTTGACATCAAAAGCGTTCTGAATGGGTGGGCACCTGTCAGTCCTTCGGGACCAGAATTCAGCTCGGACGTAACTGAATGTTCCCGCAACACCTATAATGTTCAGCTTACATCAGCCAGCATGGTCGGCGAACTCTGAGAATGTTCTGGTCATTGTCGCGGGCGACTATAAATACCGTCCACAGCGAGCAGAGACAGAGTGATTGCGGCGTTTAGCGGGTTAGTGTTCGCAACAAACTTGGCAGCGAGGAACGAGACGGAACCAGCAGATCGGAGAGAGGCTACGGAGGTGCGGACGACGGTGACACTCTTGGAGTGGTGTGAGTAGGATGAGAGTGGACGAACAGGTTGAACAGCATCTGTGTATTGTGAGACATTTCTAGATAAGAACTTATGTTGTCGGAGGACTGATTTAAGAGAGACGTTATTAATTATACACTAGAATAGTAAATTAGGATTTTAGGGAGATTACCTGTATACAATATTTGTAAGTGTTTATTTGAAATGTGTGAATCGCGAGTGTTGGATACTTAATATAGAGGGTTTAAAGATATTGTAATTAAATTAAACAACTTCAATTTAATTAATGTATTTAATCATCTAAGCCCTCCATCCCAAACAAACGTGGCAGCGCCCAGGACAGTAAAGTTGTTACAATAAGTTTAACAGATAAATACATATTTTAAACGGATGTTGTTATATTGTACAATTTTGCTGAAATCCAATTGTTCTTTTTATAATCTTACTGAAAAATCCAGAATTACAGCTATTACTTAAGTTACAAAGATACGACTTCTTTCCTTACTTCAAAAAATGTTTACTGTCGATCAATACCTTATGAAGAAATTTTCAGAACACAGTCACTAGAGAGGTAAAATTTGCAATATTCAAATCTTATGTTAAACCAGTATTATATTATTTCAATTTTATATGCATGTTTACCTTTACAAACAAAAGAAATTTTTTTGCTAAAAACAAATAATTTACTAGAGTTAACTGAGATAAGACTTGTAGCAAACGTTTAGTTGGATAAAGTATTTTTAATGAAGTTCGATTTGAGTTTCAAAACGTTTTGCTATCTTAATAATAACTTACAACAATATGCATCATGAAATTGTGGTAATTTATTAACTAGGGAGAAGGGAGGGCTCCTTAATCAACCACAAGCAGCGTTAACTCCATGGTAACGTATAAAATTGAACACGTGGGACGAGAGGAGAGAATAAAGCATCCAGATGTTATAAATGTTAGGTTGTGTACGGCTGGCGAGGTTACACGAGTACGCGACTTTGACCGTGCCCGCGCCCTTGGCGGGCTTTATGCGGTAACGGGCAAGTTACATCAGCGTTGCAATGGAAAGCTCCTAGCTTTCACCCGGCCCACCCCCACCAGCTTCCCGTGGTTTGTCCGCACAGTGGCACGGTTAGAGGCGAAGGTCGTCGTCCCTGACCATGTGTGCGGTCCCGAGGCGACACCAGTCGCCACATCGAGCACACACGCCAGCTGGTTCAAAGACTCGACGACAGCTAGGTCATTAGAGACTGCTTAACAAAACGTGACACAATGGCAAGAACACGGAGAGGAATAAATCAGGATGGCAGGAGCCAGGAATCGACCCCAGGTCCTCTCGAACCGTTGTGCCACATCACTCGGTCCAGGTTTGAGAATATCAAATGGTATTGGACCACGACATTAATAGTGTCACAAGCGAGGGGACTTGGGACATGTGGTTTGACTTGGGATATGTGGGGTGATTTAGGACACATAATATTACTTAGGACATTTGAAATTTGGTGTGACTTGGGATACGTGGTGTGATTTAAGACACATAGGATGTCTTAAGACATTTGTTGTGACTTAGATTATGTGGTGTGATTTAAGACACGTAGGATGACTTAGGACATTTGGTGTGACTTGGAATATGTGGTGTGTTTTAAGACACATAGGATGACTTGGACATTTGTTGTGACTTGGGATATGTGGTGTGACTTGGGATATGTGGTGTGACTTGGGATGTGTGGTGTGATTTGGGACATGTGGTGCGACATAGGACATGTGGGTTGACTTGGGACATATGGAGTGCTTTGGGACCCATGGGGTAACTTGAGACAAGTGATGTGACTTGGGACATGAGGATGACTTGGGACATGTGGGGTGACTTGTAACATGTGGTGTGTGTTGGGACCCATGGAGTAACTTGGGATACATGGGTAAATTGAGACAAGTGATGTGACTTGGGACATGAGGATGACTAGGGACATGTGGGGTGACTTGGGACATGTGGAGTGTCTTACGACATAATGGTGACTTGGAACATGTGGTGTGATTTGGGACATGTGATGTGGCATGGGACATGTGGGGTGACTTACGACACATAGAGTGACTTGGAAAGCATAGAGCAAGTTGAAACGATTTTACATATTTTTAATTTTCTATTTTTGTTTACTGTGAACATATGCGAATATAATTTCATGTAAACACTCATTATTTGGGATTTTATCACGTGTAAATTTATATTATTAAGTAATATAATAGGGGCCGCGGTGGCCTAATGGTCAGACCATTCGCCACTTATCAAGACGATCCGGGTTCGATTCTCGGCTGGGGTCGGTCCATGGATTTTCGCATGTGGGAATCGTGCGAGACGAAGCTACTGGTTGGCGGGTATTTTCGGGGATCCCACGTTTCTCCCGCCCATACATTTCGGCGCTGTTCTACTCCCACCCCTACTCCCACCACGCTCCCACCCCATGTCATCCCTCACCAGCGCTGAAGACCTCGGTGTTGAGCGCTGACAAAAATCTCTCACTCACTCAGGAATATAGTATGTGGGAAAATTATTTTTTGATGTCCCATGTTACTCCACGTGTCAAAAATCACCTTCACTCATGATAGCGCAAAATGCATTGTAATTTGAAAAAGTTACAATTTTTTTTTATTGTTCATGTAACAATTTTAACTTTAGAACTACAAAATTTTCAAAAGTAACATTGGTGATTTTTCGGCTTACCTAGTGAATATGCATTATAAACATTACTGAAATCATTAACAGTTCAGTGTTTAAAAATACTTTTTAAATTTTTAACCTGCTCATGACTAATTCTGACTTGTGATCGCATTACTTTTTCTGTGCGATTTGTAAGTCCCAAAGACCCCCCAAATTGTGATTTTTCCATACCGTTATACAAAAACTATGAATACTATTTTTTTTCTTGCTTTGAAAATGTTGTCACAAAACAAGAATTGTCTACAAAACAAGTACTACTGCTTACACGTGTTAAATAATAAATAGTATCCTTACGAGCATCCTTAAATTTTCGGGAAAGAACATAAATATTTACACATTCTTGTTTGCAAACTTGTACCATGTGAACGAGACATAAGCGTTCACTGTACAGCTACACACTAAACTCTTATTTCAACGTGTTATGTGAATTATGAAAAATATACACGATAGTTTCGAAATAACATCGAGAGACATTACGAGTATGCATGCATTTAGGATTTAGAGCACAATTCTCACAATACACTTTTACAATTTTATGTCGAAAAAATTCGTACACAATGCCAAACACGTTATGTCTAAATAACGTAAATAGTTATTTATTTCAATGATGGATCGTTCTTGTACAATCATCAACACTGAGATAGTATTAATCTCTATGCATGTGCCAACAAATGTTTTATATTTGCTACATACATTATATATGTAAATAAGTTCTGATAAATATATTTGTTTTCGCGCTGTGTTCTCTTCTAGTTGCCCTGCTACGTTTAAAAGTACTCACATTTTATTTACCCGTAACGGCGAAGTAGTTTCTAAAAATATAGACTTCGCGATTTTTAATACTATCTTAGGGAAAAGCCACATACTCGAAAAGGAGGAAATTATCTCTGATCACAAGTCTACTCAAATCGGTCCCAACACAATAGTAAATAAATTGACTTCGTCACATCTTGGATTTTTCAAAATTGTTTATGAAACGTTTTCGTGACAACGGCTGCGCCGGATTTATTATTCAAAAATGTATATTTGACTATATTTGTCAACTGAATTGTTAAATATAATATTAGGTTTAAATGTACTTACCTAAACTGATAACTAGGTTCAACCCGGTGTGTTTGTTTTTAATGTGGTACGGCAAACGATCGCCGAAAATAATTTATATGAGTTGTAGCCTTCAAAAATTTTACGAGGCGGTCTTTACTCCCAATTATGTCGATGTTAAGTTTCCTCTGCTATTAACATACGTACCATGATCATCTCTCGTTACGTACTACGTGTTGAGTATAAATGCTTCATGGCGTTCCCACCCATGCATTAGTTCCGTATATTCCAAAAATATAATTCGTGCCTCTCTGGGAAGTGAGCAAATAACGATAGCTGATAAATTTACTGTAAGTCAGTGATATAATTGTGTGTCTGTTAATTTACATAAAATCTGGATTCTGTAATGTTCCTTTTTTTAATAGGCATCTGCTACTGAGTATGTACTTACAAAATTAGAAGGGGCCAGTGCAGAAAATGAGTAAAATGTTAACGTTCTCCCAAAATGTAAACTACGGGGCATTCTGGAATGTTCTCCTGATGAGGAGACCTTAATTGACACGTTAAAGGAGGTGTGAGAGGGGTTTGCTATTGAAATTTTGTATTTTGTGACATAACGTTTATTCTGGCTACATTAATGGGACTTTAACCTAACTGCAGAATAGAATACATATTGACAGAATTTTAGACACCGTAAATCGTTATCTCCGTCCACTGTTGTTACAGATAGAATTTCAGTTAAGGCCATGATCTTTAATTTATTTCAAACAATTGCAAATAACGTAAATATTTTTTAACCAAATGCTTTTAAAAAATTTGATACCGTGTACAGACATACAATACACAATTTTGCCAGAGCGTTTTTTTTTTTTTTTTTTAATAATATACCGTTCGCTAGCCAAAAATTATTTTGCTTCATTTTGGCTTATTTTGACAACAAAATATGTGCTACTTCAGGGGCAAAAATCAAAAAATCTCTTTCGTATATTGCAACAGAAAATTCAGATACAAATAATGATATATAAGTGTTAAAACTTCTAGAAAGAATTTTTGACATATGTATTAATTTGCGTAAAAAATATTTTCGAAACCATTGCTCAACTAAAGAGTGATGCCTTAAGAAGGTAATAAGAATTTTCTAACTGTAATTCAATCTGTAACAACAGTAACGATAAAAAGATATTTACGATGTCTAAAATTCTATCACTATGTATTCTATTCCGTAGTTAGGTTAGAGTTCTAAAAATTTACCCAGAAAAAAAGGTTATGACACAAAATACAAAAATTCAAAATGGTAACTATCAGTCACTCTTAAGAACCGATGAGGGTGAATTGAGGGCGAAGGACAACACAACAGCCATGCCCAAGCCGAGAATCGTACTCAGGACTTCTCGCACCGTATACCGACGACACCTAACCGACTACGCTACAAAGGTCGGCTGACACATCATAGGACCTTGTTATGAATATCAAGAACCTCGCCCGGAAGATGGGCTAGTGACGACGACAGTGTAATCAGGTCTGTCGTTGCACAAGACAAGGGCCTCAGCGATTCTCCCCACCTGCACAGAAGCGTGGTAATATAATATCACGTATTGGGGGAATCGCGGTCTGTCTCCTTCAAGCTTTCAAGCCGTTACCAGCTCGCCAGGATGGTCCTGGGTCGAGACCCACGACGTGCCGCCGTCCGTCAATAGCCGACACAGTCATCATCAGCCTCCGGCACATCACGTTACGAAGAGGTCTAAGGTGTACAAAAGGTTGCCCATCATAGAGTAGAATATTAACGTAAATATCTAAACAGCCGCTCCCTTACTATCTAGCCTAATTGATATAGTATAACCTCGTAGTATTCTGTAACTTAAATATGTATAGTAAAGCAACCGTAATTAGATTTTACATATTTCATTGAATCATAACCCTCACCCGTAACTTAACTGCTTAACTAGATTCAGTATAAATTGCCTAACTCTGACTACAGCCACCCAACCACTATAAATTTTGCGTAAGACGACTTAAAATGTTCGTTGTGCAACAACCTGGACGACTTGCACTGCAGAATTGTCTCCAAACTTCAGATAGTAATGACTTTACGCGTGTCACTAAGTCAGCTACCGTACTAAACCTCATGGCTTGTTGAACACGTGTGCTCAATTAGAATAACATACTAATATTATGAACGCAGACAGTCATATCCTGTAACGAACACTGCAGTCCTATTGTTCGCGATCATGGAAGCAGTAAATGAGAGTCTTAATAATATGGTGAAGACATTTCCAGTAAGATAATAGTTTTTCGCTTATGAGTCTGCTTAGTTTCTTGCCGGTGACCGTGCAATTCAAATAAAAATTTCAACATCATTTTATTTCCGCATTCTTGTCGCAATTAAGGCCATGCTCTTGTGTCTACTCTTTATGCGATAGTTGTTTTTTCAAAGCTTTGAACTAAATAAGATATAAAAAATCTGTTTGGCAGTTTTGTTAAAGTAGTATATTTAACAATAAATTCTACGGTTTCGAAAAAAATGTAACTAACCAGAATTTCTTTAATTGCATAATTAAATAAAAACTATAGCATTTACTGCTTTGCAAAAAATCAGCCAACACGGAGAAGAAGATTATAAACAAAACTACCAAACAGGTTTTTTTTATAGCTGATCTCTTTCAGTTGTAAAAAAATTAATATCGCTAAAAAAAAAGTGAAATAAGAGAGTATGACTTCAAGCCTGAGTAAATGCCTTTTCTGTTCACGTTTTACATTTGATAGGGGCCTATTCGTTTTCAACTACTTCTTCCGCTGATGTTCGAGTTGCACTGTTAGACGCCAAAATGGTGTTTCTCCGGAGATGCCATTATGTTTTGCTATGCAATATTTCAATTTTTCATGACCGAAGTAGGTGGCACATATTTATCACATTAGACCCTCTTTCGGGAAATCCAGGTCTTGATTCCCTGCTCCAGTTATCCTGTTTTCGGTTTTTCCATGGTTTTTCGAAAGCGCTCCAGGCTAACATAGGCCACAGCTGACTCCTCGAGAAAATGTGTATAACCGTCTCTTCAATGACTATCGATTAGATGTAAAGACCAATAAAATTATTAAATAATTAAATACTTCACAAATATTATCGTATTTTTAACCTTAAGGATGGTGGGCAGCATATTCTTCCACGCGTGAGAGGTTATTTTACTTGAGAATATGGCACCATGAAGGCTGTATTTTTATAAGATACCTTGCAGAATTTTCAATTTTTTTTGGGGGGGGGGTTATCCTTGTTTTTCTTATTCTATGCCATTGACCATGTAATTCTTTTGCCTTGAGGTAACGGGGGGACCTGAGTCTCAATCCGCTTATTCGTTCCCCAAGGAGGCCGTTGGCACTTCACTTAGTAGAAGAGGCCACTTAAAACTGGTGGTCACTCGGTTTGCATACGTCGTGCCATGCGTATGTAAACAGATAATTCAGACAAACATAAACTGCAGTTTTTAAGGAGCCCCGCCTCCCTCGCTGTTGAACTGCGCTACAGTGGGTTAGAAATATCAGTTTATTTGGAAAACTGTTATACATTTTCGTGACGTACCTACCTACGAAAAGAAAACACATTCCAGAGAAGGAGTATAAAGTACTTTGAAAACGTAACGTGCATTGGAAATGCTATTTCTGAGCCCTCCAACGTGGATAACAACGGTCTTATCGCACAACTATAACTCAAAATCTACCACTTAGATTGATACAAAATAATTTAAGGAATCTACAGTGAACTTTGGTTCACCGTGTGAATAATATATAAATGCACAAATAAATTGGCAATCCTTTGCGTCTGAAGGGCACACTGTAAAATATTATTCGTAAATTTACCACACCGATGTTGTTACCAGACTTATAAAGCTACAATGCTCAACATTTGCTGTCTTTCATAACTGACGTATATTAATTCCCCCATATTGTGGATGGGTTATAACGTGTCATACTGTTTAGACAGTTTTTTACAATGTAACTCTGCACTCATTTTCATCACTAAAATTTTCAGTTTCGGTGCCATTGTGGAAGATAAAGCTAGCTGTGGCAATGCACAGAAAAATCAACATTTTGCTTGGTGCAAAATTTCTAAATTTGTGTTTGCTGAGTTAGTTTATTAAAACGTTGACGTCTGGCGTCATTATGTAGCATTTAACTGTAGCCAAGAGAAGAAATGTCTTTAAAAACTCTGCAATAGGTATTTGCAAACATCCTGATTTCAGTTTATTGTGGATATACACTTATGCCCACAACAATTTGAGTGAGTTTCGAATTATTGTTATAAACACGCATCGATGTCTCACTTCATATATTACGTTTTGGCAAGCTCCAAATGCACTTCGCAATATTTGGTCCGGTGTACATCGAGGTACTTTTTGTTCGGAACGGACTGGCAGGTGTGCTCACGAACGAGTTTTGGCAGCTGCTCTGTTGAATGTCAAGGTCAGATCACTTTCATTTGAAACTGCGATGAGAGATGCGCCCCCTTCCATCATTCATAGCTTTCGCACGTGCAGACACACGCACCTCACACGCGTGTCTTGCTACCACCTGTTTAATAAATACACATCGAATTGGAACCTGCACAGAATTGGTTTTATCTTCGAACGATTCCTACAATGAATTAGTATTATAAACTGAACTGTTTTACGGACAAACGCAGTTGCGAGATAATGTTCCTGAGCTGTAAATAAAACCCAAAAATTATACAAAAGTGAAAATCCAGTAATGGCTGTGTCAAGAAACATACAACATATAGTCCGTATGAAGTTACGGAAATTTATATAGCCATACCTAGAACAAACAACACAAAATAGGACAAAAACCTACAGAAAATAATTCCGGAAGGGAACATGGCCGTATCACAAAATAAACAAAGTAAAATAAAGTGTATGAAAAATGTTCACAAAAAACATATGTGAGAACAACGATGGCAACACAAACGGCCCGAGATTCGAACTGATTCAAAGAAAGATGACACAACAAGCACTACTCAAGCTAATAGTAGCAGGGTTATTGTTGGACGTTAACATATGCGAAATTTCGGGATCTGAGAGCTGTCCCCGTCTTCAGGAACACAAATAATCTGAGGAACTTTACATGACTGACTGAAGGTGGGCTGTCCGAGGGGTTGAAAAAAAAGTTGAGGACGCTAAGCATGACAGTGACATTTGTAAAAACAAGGGTCCCATATAGGAATCATTCCTACTCGGCCAATGACAATGCAGTTGCCTACTGATTGGTCGCGCAGTTTATATGCAGTGAACAGTAAATCAAGATATTTTTATGTAACGTTATATTTAAATTTTTTCAATACTTACTTGTATTTATTTAAATTAGTTACCCTTTTAATTAAAGGAAGCTATGTATACTTAAGTTCAATACTTTGTTGACTGACGAATTTATTATTGCTGATAATAAAAGCAGATTCTTTAATTTTCCTTTATTTTTTCCTTGTTTTCTTTTAGTGTAGTCGAGGTAGTATTATCCATAATATTCTGTGACTATTTTCCCAAACAAGTGCGACCAGTCTGGATTTTACAGTTTTGCCTTTCTTCGTATTGTTTTGGTGTTCTTTAAGGGCATGGTTCACCTCAGTTTTCAACGTCTTTTTTATTTTTATATTTGTATCAGATTTTTTTCTTATTTTATACATAAATTGTGATTAAATCTTCCTCTTAGGAAATTTTTGTATCTCTCATAGTTTTTGCGTAATGAGTCGTAAACGTCAAATTTTGGACTTAACGGTTTTAAGTACGCCACTAAAACCAACTGACGTACCAAACTGAAAAAATTCACACTATATAACAATGTTGTAGGCTATGAATTGACATATATAAAACAAATAAATATATTTTTTGTATTTCTAAAAAATTTTTAATATATTTTAAATTTTCTTTCAAAATTCAGAATTTTTTATTAAATACAGAAGTATTAAATTTTTTGTTTTTATGTATGTCAAATTATATCCTACAACATTGTTATACACTGTGAATTTTGTCGGTTTGGTATGTCAGTTGGTTTTAATGGCGTACTTAAAACCGTAAAGTGCAAATTTTGAAGTTTACAACTCATTACGCAAAAATTATGAGAGATACAAAAGTTTCCTAAGAGGAAGATTTAATCACAATTTATGTCTAAAACAAGAAAAAAATATCTGGTATAAATATAAAAATAAATAAAGACGTTGAAAACGGAGGTGTACCGCGCCCTTTTAAGGCGCGGGGTTAGAGGCCTGCTAGTTTCTTTGGTGTGCACATACTCACTCATTCACAAGGGATTTGATATTCACCGTTCTTAGTATTCAGTTTTTATACGATAGGTTTTACTTTAGTTACAATGTTTTTAATTCTTGGAGTTGAACGAAAAACTGTTTGTAGTTCGTACTTATTGCTAAGTCGCCTGTTTTTTTCTGTGAAAGTTTTAGCACATACGGGATGTCTCGTCAGTTTTATAGGTGTTGTACGCTGCATATAGTATCAGCCCAGTTGTTCAATGCATTTGTTATGTTAGTCTACGTATTTTTGAGTGATTGGGCGCGTAGTGAAATTATTTCCCTGTGTACGAAGGCACTCTGTATACTTCAGTAGCAATTTTGTTTTTTCACGACTCAGAATATTGAGAAAGGAGATGCTCTCATTTGATTTCAGTCACACGTATATGAACTGTTTAGATGGTCTGAGAGAGTTTAGGGAAGTAAGCAAATTCGATCCATTCTTTTGGCGCATGCTGCCATATGAGAAATGTTTCACCAACTAACTGTAGCCAAAAGTTAGGTGCTATGTTTATTTTGGTTAGTGCTTCCTTTTCAAAGTTCACCATGAAAATGTTGGTCATGATGGGTAAGCCCATTGCTATACCATATGTTTGCTTGCAAATCTGGCATTTAAACTGGAAATTGGTTGTGTTAACATGTAAACTATTTTCGTCCCACAAGCGAAGAACGTGATGAAAGTACTCGGTCTGTATAGGAAATTCTAATCTACTGTATGCTGTCCAGCAAGTATTTTTCAAGGAAAAGTTAGAGATTATTTTTGGTCGGTATTAATTTTCATAGAAATAGTTTAATTAGCTAATACTGTCGTTTGGTGTAACATTTTACAAGTATGAGCAACTTTTAACCACCTTGTGTCACCAGATAATTTAATTTTAAATTATGATAAAACAGTTTCCTTAGTACTTGCTTGTTTTGTTCTTTATAATAACTTGGACGGTTTACGTCACAATTTGAAGTGCCGAAGCTATTTTACGAAAGAAATCTAAGATACAAAGTCCTCAACAGAACTGTCGAAAAATTTCCCTGGTTCGTGGAATGGAGTCTATCTTCGTCTAACGCGATGCTAACAAACTGGTTTGATTTTCGATACCGGATCCTCGCCGAGTATCCGCTATATTGTGCTGCCATTGGTTCCTTCAAGGTCACTTTCCCTACCCACTGTCAGCCACATTATAGGTAATTCGCGGTGAAGTGAGAACTTTTGAAAATCTTATTGTTTAGCTTAACAATTAAAATATCATATGCGTTTATACACTTTTTATTTAGGCGGCCTTTTTTACATTGAAAAATGGCAAGAATTATTAATTATTTGACAGGTAAAAAGTAACTAGGGTTTCAAAAGTGCTAACATGCTTCCGTAGCATAGTCGGTTAGGGACCGTTCTGCGGTGTGAGGAGTCCTGGGTTCAAATACTGACTCGGGCATGTATGTTGTGTTGTCCCCTAACCTCTCTTCACCCCCATCGATTCTTAAGATCTTCGTCGAAGGGTCGTTAAACCCTCTCACCCACCTTCAGAAGTACTCACTTGTTATCCTGAACCATCAATACGTATGTGTAGGGATCCGTGTTTTTCGCGAAAAGAATTTAGCCCTAGTTTGTTTCAGTGCCTTACGTACAGATCTGTAATCCTGCTTCGTGGTCATTGGCAGCGTGTCTATATGAAGAGCCTTATCGCATTTTGACTGAGCCGATTACAGTAACGTTCCTGCAACACCACACTTCTGTGATTTGCCGGTAGAATCCCAAGGCTCGTGAGAGTTAAAATATTCAATCACTGACTACGGAGCAGAACTGCAGATGTGCACGTAAGGCACCAAAACAAAGTGAGGCAAATTTCTTTCCGCGAAAAACAGGGGTCCCTACGTACGTGTTGCACGTATCTTCCCAAACAGTGACGGCTCTAGAGT
Organism: Medauroidea extradentata; assembly: GCA_003012365.1. Lineage (NCBI taxonomy): Eukaryota > Metazoa > Arthropoda > Insecta > Phasmatodea > Phasmatidae > Medauroidea > Medauroidea extradentata. The sequence goes on from PNEQ01084549.1 coordinate 74,245, forward strand.
TGTTGCCAGATAGGGCACAAGTTGCAGAGAACTGTATGTATAGTTGTGCGCTAGTTGACGCTGACACCTCTGACACACTGGTATGTAGGTGCAACTTATAACTGACTTGTCACAACACAATAAGTAGCCAGCAGATATTTGACAGTCATTGTTACAAGGCGGCGAGTTCACAGGCGTGTACAGTTCTCGCCAACCTGTGCCCTACCTGCCAACAATCCTCAAGCCACCATTGTTCCCAAAACACGTCAATGTGCCAACACCGAGGCTGCTAATGTAATTGTACGTGTTTGATGCTCCGAGGCATTGGAGCGATAAGGTTCAGATTTCAACACTTGACGGTAACCGCTCCGCTTCTATTCGCTGTGTGTTAAACTGGCGTGCAGTGTTTTCGTTTTATTCTTTCGCCTATGGGACTTTAAGCGGCACCATACATTTAATCTATGGATAGTTTGTAGAAAAGTCTAACGTACGCCTCTAGTTTTGTCATTTACGAAGCTGGGGGCTATTTTCGTAGTTGCAGCATTCAGACATGAATAGAAAACCGCATTGGATATGTCTTGTATTTTAAAGAATTGCTGAATTTGAAATAAAAAAATTTCAGAATGCTGTATTTCTTTAATACAAAAAGTTTTAATGCAATGTTTTTATACATGTATTATTGCAGCCCGTGACAATTTCCTTCAGTTTGAATTATTTCGTTTCTGTAAGTCAATTGGTCTTCGCTTCTTGTATAAAACGGTTTTGTTCAAATTTTACTTGTCACTATACAAAAACTATACAAACTAGAGAAATTTCATTACTGCAAAAAATAGTCACAATGTATGTCTACAAAATAAAAAATATCTGGTACAAATGTAAAAATTATTAAAATATTACAAATGTTACGTGAACTCCTCCCTTAAAGGCGTACATCACAATCTCGGTGATCATCAAAAACTTGTCATGTTATATCTAAAACCTACCCTACTCTAGCACGTGAGTTCTTTTGTAAATGCCGTTAGGAAGCAACTGAGTGTACGTGGGATGCCTACATGTCGATTAATGTGTACGCTTGGGTTTGCCTTGCTGTTCTCGTCGACATTTCGATACATCTACCATGCTGTTTTGTTGTGTTGTCTTCCTAGATAAGTACTATGTTCGATTTTCTTTCGGGTCTATTGTTACAGTGTCATATTTCACAGAAATAGATAATTATATGTATTTTGCTCACATTTATTTAATTGTGGGTTTCATTCAGTTTTCAGAATTATTGTATGCACTAGTGTTTGTTCAATATATAATTAAATGGCTTAGATTGTCGATAAAGTATTTGTTTTAGATTTTATTGGTACCAGAGTTTAACGTAGTAGGTATGTCCCAGGAAGTTAACTGCTGGTACAATTATCACCTATATTACGGCCATCATAAATTATTCACATACTTTTCTTTCGCTTGTTTCTATCAGAACATTTCTAAGGCAGCTAATATAATTTCATCAAGTGTGTAACTGTCGTTCCTGACAGTTCAGAACGGACTTTAATATTAACAGTTATCTTTAACTTTTTAAATATTTTTTAGATAACCTCACGAGAAAAATTTTTTATTTCAAGTTGGTAGTCTAAACCGAAGACGGGCGGTAATACCAACAATTTCCGTGTTCAGCGCTGTTACCGACATCATCTTACGGATTACCACTGAACCATGAAAAAAACATGGTTCAAACAGCAATTTCAGTTCACATTATTCCTGCCTGCTACAAATCCTATTTATAATTCACGTCAAAATATAGCATGATAAAATGTCTGTAAAATAATGTAGCACATACTCTTAACAATGCTGCGATGATTATCAGCACAAATTATCTTTTTTTCAAATAGTTACGTCCAAAAAAATCCGTTTAATAGGGACGTTGAAATTGGCATCTACTCAGTGAGCTTTAGTTCTCATCCACAAACAACCTTTCCGATATTATATTACCATTTTGAAACAAACTAGTTCGGCTTTAATTACGTGTTATTTTTACAGCCTATGTATTGAAACCATTATTTTGAGTTAGTTCTATTATTTAATTATTTATACTTTATAAAACTTTCTTAAAGTATGTTTGATACATAATATTTGAAATTATTTGTTTCTGGTTTGGAATTTTCGAATAATTTCATTTCGCATCTACATATTTTATTGTTCTCATTATCCCTTTCTAATGTCTGTAACGGATACAACTATTAAATATTGTGAAATTGACAGTTTCGTTCATCATGACAGTAAAAAATGAAACATGTATAAGTGCATACAGGTATAGTTCATCCGGGATAAAATGAGCACTAAAGATTTAACCTTTGGAAAAAAATCGCTAGCCGTTACTGAATATAATACATCATCAACAATAGTTACCTTACAACTTGTATGGTTGGCAGTGAACTGTTGAATGAAGTGTCGTGAATTTTTCTATTTAAATACATAAATTCAGTGATAAAATCTACTTATATCGACGTATTAGTATTTCATATTACCAATATACTTTTTTATTAAACTATATTGGTTTCTACTGCCTGCACAATTTATCTTATATGCGCAAACATAAAGTGACGTGTCCAGAGAGGGCAGAAATTTTTCTGTCGTTAACGGTTATGCGCGGAAGGATAATATCATAATTGGCTGAAAATAGAAACTAAGAAGGTTTTTTTTAGTGTTCACTTTATTCCGAACTACCTAGCCTATACAGATATAAAGAAAGACGAAAATAATTAGCATTTATCATCGTGTCACGCCCTGGCTTAGGCATTCAGCTGTAAGAACAACATACCATGTGTATTTAGATAGTCGTTAACAAATCAGAGAGTAGTTAAATGTGGACGGCAGCCAATTACTCCCCGACATATTTGGCGAAGGCCCGTTGCAGTGACATAAACGGGACGAACAAGTTCTGAGGCAAAAAAGGCAAGGTGCAAAAACTGTGCTTTCCTGAAGAGCGAAACAGGATCGAGCAGTCGTGCAGAAAGCGTCATCCGTAAATTTACACCAGAGAAGAAAGAGAAAAAATTTATGTAGTTGGCTTTGGACAAAGTGATCACTTTTGAAACGTTAGTTACTATTTTTTATATCTGGTAATTTGTAGTTTCCTGCTATTTTTAAAATATAAACAAAGTACCTTATGTAGCAATCAAAGTTTAAATAGATTCTACCGTGATCAAAAGTTAACGTCTGAATTCATAATGTATATTAATTTTTAATTATCATTCTAGACAAGATTATATTTAAATGAGCTGAGTATATTGTGAGCCACCTACAATTCACTTTTCTACTGCGCATTTGAAGAGTCTTTTATATTTTCGCTTTGAATGGGTGCTGAGTAAAACGCCAATAGAACAACAATAACAGTACTTGCAAGGCTATATTTTCATGTGGAAAACGTAGTTTGCACCGATGGCCGGTGGGTCTCTCTCCTCTCTCTCACTCTCTCTCTCTCTCTCTCTCTCTATATATATATATATATATATATATATATATATATGGGATACAACTCAAAATACCTAGTTTTGGGTAAAATGTACATAAAAAGTTTTCCGTTTCACCGAATAAAATATGTTTATTAATATACTTGGTTGGTGTTAATTTGAAGCAAAAGTACAGAGGCGACTGTTTAAAGTGCTTAAAAATTGTATGTTCTGTCTTTACTGAAATAATCACACTGTAAAATATATTAATACAATTTCTAGCTCTTTCCTGGCAATCAGAATAAAATGATATGTCATTAAAACAAAGGAATTTACGTGTTTTTTCTTTTTTCACTGAGTAGAGTGCACTTCTGTCTACGTGTTGGTGAGCCACAATCAAAAATGCAATTTTTTGACTTACTTGCCTTTTGAAATGGACCTTCGATATATGTATATATATTTAAATATGCATATATAGCTTGTTTAATTGAAAACAAATGCCCTAAGAATGTCGTAGCTCACAAACCATTCACGAATATCTCTAGCGATCGTTAAGTCCAAAGGATGACAGAAGTATTACAGATTGTTTACCAAAAATTTAGTAACTAAATGTTAAACATTTCAGGTTTATATTTTTTGTATGAAAATTGAAACGAAAATAGCGAAATCTGTTCCTTTTTATCTTAACGCATATTATAACAAGAATGCTTTATATAGTTACTGAAGCAAGGGTACAGGGTCCGAATACCACAATTACTTTTAATTTATGTATGTGTAGAATAATTGTATAAACAATTCACGGTAAGGTACTCCGTTAGCAGCATTTTCGTTTTTTAAGTAAAGGTGGCCGCCTACCCTGGCCACCACGCAGTGTGTAAAGCTTCGGCCGTTACAAATTTATTCTAAAACTGCTCAGCTTGCGTTAAATTATATATGTTCAGGAATAGGAAACGAAGAATGTTACGATCTCCATTTATCACTAAAATCTATGTTTACGCCACCTGCCGAAAATGGCGAAAATGGGTGCTTTTGTGATGTTTTTCAGGTGTACAAATGTTGGCACAGAATCATTTAAAAAGTTACTGGCAGGTACAATACAACTTCATCTAACGTTACGTCATAAACAGATGCGATCACCGCTGAATGTTTCATAGAGGCGAGTTGTCGGCGACAAGACTGCACGCCAGTTCAGTGACTTGAGCCTAAGAGGCTATAGTGAGGCGTGATGTGCGTGCCATCTCGTCCTTATTGCCTCCACACTTCTAGGCTTCGAACGTTCGAAATACGTTCACCCAGGCTGCCAGCTTATAGTCTGAAACCACAATATTATATATTTTTATTTCAAATTTCTTGATGAAACGGTCTTTTGAAGTGTTTATTTCATTGTGAACAACAGAAGTGCTGAATGGATTGGTGCATCCTTATTAAGAGTCAGTGGACCTGGCACGTGAGACGTGCTGTAGCGTGATACGGAAAGTCGTTTTTCATGTATAGTTACTAAAAATGCTTCTAATGCGTTTATCTACGAGTAGAAAACACACTTCGAATTAAGTCCCTATGGTTTTAAAAATGCGCTCCGATAGTTAAAAACGTGATTATCAAGCTCCTCAAAAGTGCTAAAAATGACTATTCCACGTTGCTGTAGCCGAGAAAATATCAACCGTAATCGTAAAACTAAATCATAGAAACCTGCATTGGACTTTGCCACATAAATTCCACAAATAAAATTACAGGGTCATCGCTTGAGGTCCCGTTGAAAAACAGTTACTACGTAAACACTGCACGCTGGTTTAGTACTCCGCGCCTAGATGCGATGAGGTGTTTGACGCACGGGTCATATTCGACTTATCGCCTTCCCCGTTTCCGTACCTCAAACGAAAATAAAAAAAAGCTACGGTACACTAACTCTTAAGGGCGCCGCCTACTTCACGCTTAAAATACGCCGCAGTATGTTCGTAAACAGGTTTTCTCTATGAAATTATTCCACGCGTGCCCATTGTGCTAACGTACGAAAAGAAAACACACTTCACGCACGGCTGGAATATCATTGTGTAGACACCATGCCTATTAAAACAATGTTACTAAGGCCTCCAACATAGCTAAAATGACCTTTACATGCTACCGTACTTCGTAATGTACTAACCGGATGTATGTGAAACTCAGGTATATACGTCCACCGAATTTTGCTACAGTAAAAACGGTTCGGCGTGAAACTTGCACGCTAGTTCAGCGCTTTTGCTCGTTGAGGCGATGTGGCATTTGATCTGCGCTTCAAGGTCGCCCTTTTAGCTCTGTCACTTCTGAGCCTCTATCGCGCAGGTAGGCAGCGGCCTTAAGAGTGCGTGGTAGATAAGTGAAAGCTGAAAACATCAATTGATTTCTACGCCTTTTTCGAAGCCAATATGGAAATATGGATAAAATACTCAATGACAATCCTAGATAGTGGTATTTGCCAACTTATGAGTAAATATTTATCCAGAATTACTAATTCGTTCCGCGTGATCTCTTGCGCCGCAGTTAAATGCACGAGGTTCCGGCGTCAGAGAATGTGCCTCAGAAGTTCGTAACAATGGAAACAATTTTGTTTAAAACGTTGTTTAAAACTATTACCCAAGATTGCTATTGTTTAATTTTCGCAAATTGGCTTCAAGAAACCTACATATGTAGATGAATGCTTTTAGCGTTGAATTATGTACCTCGCCCTCTTAAGTATAGTATTCGCAAGCACCATGCGCTACTCAACAAATACAATATGATCCTTGTACGAATGTTTTTTTTTTTTTTTTTTTTTTTTAAAGGCCCGATCACAACGTGGCAGGCGAGAAAGAGAGAGAGAGATGCAGGAAGCACGAGATGTCGCAGCATCTGGCAGGGACGTCGTCGGGATCCTCCACCTGACTCTGCTCGGAACGATGACCGTCGCGCAAGGCGGCAAGCGAGCAAGAAGGGGTGACGGACATAACGGCACAACGGCGCGGCGACGCCGTCTCGCGCCGCCTCTCTCGGGGCCGGCCCGGCGTCAACGACCGCCGCTCAACTCCCGCCCCTATACCTTCCCCCTCCCCCTTCTATCGTCGTCACACATAGGGCGAGGACCCGCACTTTTACTAGGCCCGGTTCTCCAGTTGCGCAACTGCCGCACCTGTACTACCACTCCCCCACCCCTTGCCATCATCCAAGCACCAGGGTGTCAAGGTCAACCTTGCCAGATGCATCGCAGGCTCGGTTTCAGTCGCCACAATGAATTTTATTATTTTTCGCCTTCTATGAAATTCTTAGAAGAAAAATGTTGAATCGACGACTATGCCGCAAATTCTATTTACTTGGAGCTACAGTACAAGCATGGCAATAGAGCTAGTAATATATAGTTAGGTCTTAACTTGTCGGGCAAGTTATGAATATAAAATAATTTGCCGCACACATTGCGGCGTAATATAATATAATATAATATAATTATTATATGTAAACACCTAAATCACAAAGTCTGTACTGTAGCGAAATGTAAATAGAATTTGAGGCATAATCGCTTGTGTGACATTTTTCTTCTAAAATTAAAAAAAAAAAAATCGAAAAACAATAAAATTTCAATAAGGCGACTGAAACCTATCCTTCAGGGCGTTTAAGTCGGGGAAAAAAATTGTAATTTTATATTTGTATCTTGTAGACGTTACTTGGGAGTAGATTTGTTCTCTTACAAAAAAATTGCTCAGCAAGTTTCCCCACAATTGATTTCAAAGTCAAAATGTTAATTTATTTCGTTCTTTTCCACCGCGAAAATCAATCAACATAATGAAATGAAATAATTCACTTAGATACTATATGGAACGAGCTATTGCTTGACGTGTAAAAAAAGTTGCTAAAAGTAGCAATAAATGCACAATATCGTCAATTCCTGCCGTTCGTAGTTATGATGTCTGTAAGCGGTCTGATGCTGGTGCCTATGGAAGGAACTAGATGTTTCAAAATCTCGTAATGTTGGCAGTTATTATTTTAGTATATGTAGTAGTTGTGTTATAGTGTTATAATATTGAAGATTAATATTTGTTCAATAATGATAAATTAGTAGTTGTAAAAAATATCGTACCAATTGTAAACTATCCCAAGGTTAAATTCGGACGTTTTAATTTATATAAAAAAAAATAGAATAAAAAACTTTGGATGAATACTGAATGATATCAAAAGACGAAATTTTCTCCACGAGCACCAACATTAAGTTGAATCCTTATCTATACCAGCACAACTAACGATGAAAATTGTCCCTTTCCAAATTAATAACATTGATGTTTCCGAACCTGTAGCAAAATTAACTATTTCGTGTGTCCCACAACCGAGGCCTCAGGAACTCGAGCAGTGAAAACAAAACCTTAACTAAGATGTCTGAAATCCGGGTTCTAATATTCTACAACTGTTGTAGTTAGTTGGATATTAAAAGCAATATTTCTAGATTAATAACTTACGTGACTATATTACTAATTATTATTGCGTAGTTTTTCTCTTTCACATTGCGAACATATTTTTCATTAAAACATTTTATTTCTGATCGTGACAAAACATCTGTTTTTTGATCATTTGTACTCTTTTCAATACGTCCGTTTCGTAATTATACATGTTTGAGTGTGAATAGAGTATGTATTTTGATTAAATTTGTTTGAAGTTGTTAAAAATATTTCTTCGCAAGATGTGATTGAGATTTATATTTTGTCAGATTCATTTGTAACATAAAGTTACAATTAATATTCGTTGCATTCAACAAGTGTGCTGAAAAAAAGTGGGTTCGTCCGTAAATAAGTGTATAAAATAAAAATATATGTTACCTGAAATGTCCGCCAACACGAGAGAGGTAGAGAGAGAGAGAGAGAGAGAGAGAAATTGAGTAAGTGAATGAGTTAGAGATTTTGGTCAGCGCTTAACATCGAGGTCTTCAGCGCTGATGAGGGGTGACATGAGGTGAGACGGAGCAGCGCAGGAATGAATTGGCGGGGGAAGTGGGAGATCCCCGAGAAAACCCGCCGACCAACGACATCGTCCGGCACGATTCCCACATGCGAAAATCCGGGGACCGACCCCGCCTGGAATCGAACCCGGATCGCCTTGATGGGAGGCGAATGGTCTGACCATTCGGCCACCGCGACCCCGAGAGAAATTGTATTACGTGGTAAGAGTTGGTATTTACGTAGAACTTCGGCTGTCATAGGTAAAAAATCAACACAAATAAACGTTCTCCGTTTTTAATATTCAGTTGGAACTATAATCTTGTTTACTTATTACCACAGTTAGGCTCGCAGTGAGGCTTACAGCTTGCAGGATAGGGTACAAGGGGTACACTGTTGCTGGGGTGTGAAATGAAATAATTCTGTACCCACGGATTTTTGTGAATTAAGAAAAAAGAAGTTTATTTTTTTAAAATTTTATATTAAAATAAATAAACGTATATATTAATATTACGCAACATTTAATTCTGCTGTGCATGCTGTGCTTTCGTAGGTGCAACACCATTTTAAATATTATTTGATTGGACACATATTTTCAAAATTATTATGGCCTATTTTAATTGTCCTACTTACGCATCAATCTGGTTAGTCTTTATCACGACAAGCAACGTGTCAGTACAATTATTTTTGCTATGTGTAAGAGCTCTTAAATAGTAATTATTATAAGTGTGGTGTATTGAAAGTGGCGTTTCATGTTCATATGAAATGTAGATAATTTTCGTACGCCAGTTCTTTAGGAGCTTTTTTTTTAAGCAATTACGTGAAACAAGAGGAGTTTCAGAAAATCTGCAACGTAATTAAAGCTTTACATACAGGACAAAGAAAGCAAAAACTACGATGTACATCGACGAAATAAAATTGAATCAGAAAAGTAACGTAATTTTTTACCTGTAAATACAAATATTACCTAATTTTACAGTGAGGATAATTCTGCTTTTTCTAAATCATGTTATTGGCTCAAGAAAAGCATATGTCAAAATTAAAATACTAACGTATACCAGTTGGAACAGTAACTTCGACCTTCAACGTATCACACAAACACTCGGAAGACTATCCCACTGTGATCACGTCTATTTTTTATTATTTATACGTTATGTATGTTAATTTTGTAAATCATTTTCTTAATAATAAACTACAGTAAGTGTGGAGTTTGCACAGCAGCGTAACTCAATAGTGAGCAACAGAGCGAAACTGAACCTTACGAAAACTCAACTATACACACACAACAACCGAACAACAATAATGCTTATTAGTATGTATTGTAAATAAAACTGTACATTTAAGTGTTAGGCATACTTGTCACGTAATAAAACACAATTCATTTCAATAAACGTCCAAACAAAAATTAGCAGCCTGCTTGGTTTGGAATTGGCGCGGTACAATATTATTCATAGACTTAGATTAGGTGTAATTATTGACATGCCATTTTAGTTTCAGATTAAAACTGTAGTTATCAAATTAAAGATTTAATTAATTTAATTTAAAAAGTAGACTTTGATCTGATAAAATAGGAGAATAAACTAATTCAATGCAATAGTTTACTCATTTATTGATCAGTCATCATCATCATTAGGTGGTTGATCTGTGGTCATCACTGAGAAAACAACAGATTCGCCAGTAAAATTCTCGTTTAAAAGACTACCCTGATTTCATGCAAAAATATATGACAGCAAGAAACTTTTGCTATGGTCACCGATGTTTGTTCCGTTGCGCAAACACTCATGGAGTTCATTGTCACTACGGTTACTGTTGTGATGTAGCATTAATTTAAATCTCGATAAGTTATGTGTTTTGTTTAAATAACTGTCCTTGGCTTAAAAATCAATGTTCTGTATATTCTCTATGTTTTAAATGTTCTTGATTATTTTGCTATAGTGCAGGACACGGCCGTAGAAGAACAGGTCTGGACAATCGCCTGGATATTTGACCCCCTTGTTGTTTGGCTGTAGTTCACCAAGTTACCGAGAATATTGTGTTTTATTGACGCTTCAGTTAGGGCGGTCGGACTAAACTCCGCCCACTTCCTTTCCGCTAAGATAAACAATTTATCAAAACGTATTTTTTATCAATTTATGAAATACTTTCTTCGCTCACAAATTTAAGAAAAGGCTCCAGCAATCTTTATTTACTTTATAAATTTAACAATGGAAAAAAATGGACGGAGTTTGAGTCCGACCGCCCAGAAAACAGCGCCAAAAAGTACGACATTCTCGGTAACTTGACGAACTGCAGCCAAACAACAAGGGGGTCAAAGAAAATACATTGTTATATAGGCGAGTGTCCAGACCTGTTCTTCTACGGCCGTGGTGCAGGAAGAAACTCTTACTCTTTGCTTTTGTGTTAACCATCTTTTCGGCCCTTATTCTATGCTGTTTTGGTGGTTGTTTAAATTGTATATATTGTCTCTGATAAGGATGATTACTGTTTTATGAAATTCGGAACAGATGTATATTTTATTTTCTGGATATGTAGATATATTTGATTAAGAATAATGATTGAATTCTAACACTTTGTACTGGATTTGACTACTACGTGTCTGAACTAAGAATTTAACTATCCATATGATCTGCCAGATCAGGGAAGTATGCTACAGAAGATGAATGTGCTCTATAAATGTGTAGATCTTTATATTTTATTTGGATTTGATTTTAAAATTATATAATTAGTATAAATACATTACTAGTGTGGAATGTTAACACCCACCGGATCCCTGTGATTACTAATTTACAGTCTTAAAATTATGAGCTAATACCGGCACAACAGATCTATTACTTTCCTTTCGCCTTCAGTTAATGGAATTTCTTATAGTCGTTTGTCACTGCAATATTATTACTCAGATTTTAAAATCTGAGTTGGCACCCTGTTTCAATTCAGTATTTTTAAATTGTTATGAACAAACATGAATGTGGTATTACGATTATATCTGGCAGGATTGAGTTTCTACTTTTGCCTATCAATATTTCTTTGCTGCACTGTTCATAATGTGGTAGGGCCTATAAGATAATCCATCTTTAATATTATAAACATGCACGATACTTTCTACTATTTTCATGTGTTATCCGTTTCTTTAAAAACCTCTGCTGTTTTCCAATTCAGCTGGTCAGGGCCCTTAACGGGATCCGTACCTTAAAAAAAGGTTGTGACGTCACTCAAGGGCTGTGCCAGATTAAACGTTGGACACGAATATCCCCTTGTTTTTTTTTTTTTTTTACTTACGAGATATCTTCATGTGCAATGTGTTAAGCATTTTAAAAGTTATACACATAAATCAATACAATTTTTTACTGTTTTGACATTAGTTTCTCTCCTTTAGAATAAGTAAATATCCTTTTCGCCAAACTCTATGAATAAGTATCATGTTTTAACAACGGCAGAATTTATGAATTTGAATACAGGTTATGTTGTTAAAGTGAAGAAGGGTGTCCGAATTCAAGTGGTCAAAGGTTTGTGAATAATTGTGAGAAACTAATGACTCAACGTCAAGTGGACAACAGTTTAATCATTGCAATGAACTGAAATTCAGCTTACGATCGCATCCCGCCAATGACAGTCACATTCCGTAGCAGTTTTTGTTATTGATGGTACTGTTTGAAATCAAATTGCAACTAACACATGCTAAGAACATAGATGAACAGAGGAACATAACGCAGAATAACGTCTTGTTACATTTAAACGCTCTTCCAACATTTACTATGACGCATGTATTATACTGTGACACAAAAGCTACAGGTACGACAAGAATTCCATTTCACAACTTCATTTATTAGGGTAAAATAAACTGTTATCAAAATTAATTACGATTAAAATAATAAACAAATCATTCATTTCTCTTAGTGAATATTTTTTAATTTTTTAAAAGAAAATTATATGCGGTAACTACCAAAACTGTTTTTAAAATTTGATACATTCTAAATCGATTCGTTGGAAAAAAAAAAAAAAAAAAAAAAAAAGGAAAACTAGTCCCGAAAAGCATCACTAAAACAGAGACAAATGCATAAACCACTAGCAAATAGCAATATAAAACCAGGAAAAAAATTAAGCAGTTTGTAACTCGTGATGATATACTTTCTGCGCGGTAGTGTCATTTATTTGAAGGCTGAAAAAAACAAAGAACTCGAGTCGGCATCGCAATTTAAGGCTCTTGGCTCTGCAACTGTCATTGTGGCGCAATCCATGTTGGAACCACTTATCTACTTTTCGAAGGATGTCATTATAACAGGCTATGTGACTGCTTTTGTTCGAAGGTGGGCGGGTAATATATACTTGAGACACGAAGAGTTTTCAGAATCACTCAGATAACAAGCTGTCTTTTAGCATTCGTTTATAAGCACAACTTGATTCGAAAACCTCTTTTGGCAGTCACTGCCAAGGTTGTAGGCTACTCATAACAAAGTTTAATAACGTACTATACAAGAGCGCGGGAAAACATACGATGGTTTCAAAATGCTTAATGAACAAGGAAAAAATTTTAAGGCGGAAAAAACATTTCAGTCGTACGGCCAACACTGGCGAAATAAAATAAATATTTTTCATGCACGCTTTGTTGCGTATTAATTTCTCACTGCGTATTTGTTCCAAATTCTATTTACCATGCGATAATATAACATATTCGTAGCCAAAAAAATTTGCCGATTTTTTTTCTTTTTTAGATTGACACTAGTATTTACTTCAAGCGTAATTCAAATGCCATTACATTCAAGCGTTGTTCCTAAATTCGAATTTTCAGATTAACTCAGGTACGCACACGTATTTTTCTATCACCTGTTTATATAAGTTTTGGTAAACACCAAAACTACTTCCTTATATAAATAAAATCTTCACAGATTAGTACGAAGCTTGACAAAAGCACTTTTCGCAGGAATTATCTATGAAATTTATCCACCAGAGATTTTTGTTACTCAATGGCACCGCATACCATGCACTTCAAATGTGCTGTATTGTGTAGATAAATATAAATTTTTTGTGAAACTTTTAAAAAATTGCCCATTTTGCCAATGTACGAAAAGAAATCACACTTCCGTCAAGGACAGAGTTTCATTGCTAAGACATACTGTTACAAAGCACTCCAATATAACTTAAAACGGCCTTTTCAGACTGCTGTGCACTGTTAAAATTTCCGTAAATTCACGGAGATATTTACAGAAAAGTACTGTAACTATACGGAAGTGTTTCCGTAAATTTTTGTTTACGGATGTTTGACCATAACTTTCCATAAATTCATGGAAATATGTTTCTACAAGTTTAAAGTATATTTTAATGTGTTTCATTAAAAAATGCCGGTATTAATGATCACTATGACTCCTACAGTTAATGTGCATGCACACTGGTTCGAAATGAAGAGAAGACAAGACAAGCTGAGATAATATAAGTGAAGTGCTGCTTCCTTGTTGTCCACGCTTGCCGCGAGTGACAAGAAGAGATGCGTATGGGCAAAGGGCCGAACAGTCCAGTAAGTGATTGAAATGTTCCGAGGAGGTCACACACATCTTATATTCTCCTCGCTTCACTTATCCTGGAGACGGTGGCCACACATATCACAACATGAACTTTTCACAGCTGAAAAAAAAAAAAAGTCGTTTCTATCCTCTGCGTTTCGTGCCAGCTGGTATGCACCTATAAAGTTATTTATATCTATAGAGTAAAATATTTTTTCTCATAACGATACTAATGAAGTTCTGTAATACCAGGATGTCAAAAACAAAAGTTTGTTCTATTTAAGTTGGTCTCTTACCACTACATGGAAGTCGGTTACTGGTTACCATCACTGTGGTATGCTGGTTAAAGTGTCTGCCTGTAGGTCATAAGGGCGTGGGATCGAATTCTGGCAAATTCGAAAAACGTTTCTGGTTATTAAGTGGTACATAAATATCTCCAAAAAACGTAGAATACAAAATTAATTCGTATTTTTGTAAAATGGAGTGTCAGTAGAGTAAAGAAATCCAATTTTTTGTGAGGAAAACGGAGTGTCCGTAATTTTAAGGAGGATTCCGTTATGAAGCAAAACTGAGCGGAATTGGAACATGTCGGAGGTCATGATCGACTTTTGGACTGATACTGCCCCATTACCAGACGACTACGAGCCTTTGTAGGTACGACACTGACGACCTTACAAGCACAACAATCACAACTTTAAATAAGTAGCTTAACACATCTATGACAACTGCCTATTTAATAGGAGTTATAAGTAATATAATCTGTAATGTCAGGGTTGCGTGTATCTCCCGCCGTAAACAACTGATATGTGAATATGTTTTTTTTTCATGAGAGGTAATTGGCTTTTAAATATAGACACCACGTTCGAATATAGTTGTACAGAAACTTTTAAAGGGCCATACAATGGTGTAGATGATTAAAAAATGACAACTTTAGGACTTTGGTGCTCAGTTTCTTTAAAGTAAATGGGAAAGTACATCATGACATATGTAGTTCAATCATTTGGCTTTCGACACTTGCGATAATGTCATACGTTTGAAGATCTAATTCACTTACTGTTGGATTACAGCGAGCTCCGTCGGGACCTGGTAACGACTGCTTGCTCAGTACTTGTCTCATCGCCTGTAAGCGCAAAGTGCTTAACTGCTGCCTGTCTTCTCCTCCAGGATTTCTGCTAACTTCTGAAATAGGTAGTTCCGGGTAAAATGAGCACTAAAGATTTAACTTTTAAAAATCATCACTAGCCGTTACAGCATATATTACAACATTAAGGCCTCGCTCTTTAGTTTTGCAGTGGTTTCGAAAATATTTTTTTAACGCAAATTAATACATATTTAAATTCAATCTTACAGTTTTAACACGTAGGCTATATATCATCGCTTGTATATGAATTTTTCTGTTGCAGTACACCAAACGGATTTTTATATTTTTCCCCCTGAAATATCACATATTTTGTTGTCGAAGTAAGCCAAAACGAAGCAAAATAGTTTTTTGCTAGAAACGGTACGTTATTTTAAAAAACGCTGTAGCAAATTTTTGTATCGTATGACTGTACAGAGTCTCAAATTTTTTCAAAGCATTTGGTAAAAAAATATTTGAGTTATTTGCAATTGTTTGAAATAAATTAAAGATCATGGTCTAAACGATAGTTACCTTACTGATTGTGCGGTTGCCAGCGAATTGCCGAATGTGTTTTCCTATTTTAATACAACAATACTGAAATAAAATCAACTGAAATCGGCATATTTGTGTTTTATATAATTAATAAACTTTTTAAAATCAACATATAGGTTTCTACCGACTGCACAATTGATCTTACACACGCAAACATCAAGTGACGTGTCCAGAGAGGTTAGACATTTCCCGTTGTTCGCTGTTACGCGCGGAAAAATACGAACTGGCTGAAAATAGATATTTAGCAGGGCTTTTTTGAGTGCTCACTTTATCCCTAACCGCTTATATAACTTCTCTCACGTATGTTAACCAATGTTTGAATAGCCAAGCAATGGCGTCTAACATTTGTATCGGGAAAGAAATTACCTTGTGTCATGTGATATTGGTTACATTGGCTTCGTGTGCTGCCCGCGTGTTAAAGTTTTTTTTTTTTTTAACACATGTTGTGTGTCTCATGCAGCTAGGAATGCATTAATTTGCGATGACAGGGCGTGACATCATTCAAGGTTAAATGGCAATTGAGTTTTGCGATTAACGACAGCCAGACAGGCGATTTACAGTCCGACAAGCGCAACGAATGGCAGCATCTCAGTTCGTCGGACGAACTTATTTTCCTCGACGGTGTGATTTTTATTTGTGTGTGTATCCAATCAGAAGAGAGTTTTTTGCTGGCCATTGCTCTTTGCTAGAGATTTTTTGTGCAGCATACAACGAAAGAGCTTTGATATCCCTGTCTCTACTAGTTTTCTATTTGTTCGTCACATGATTATTGTAATTATATATTTCAAAATCTGGATGTGTCAGGCAGTAGGAAGTCCAATAACAATACACATCTTTGTTAGTTACTTGGTACTGAGCAGAAATTCAACAGCACTAACAAACTACAGATTAGTTTTAAGGAACCAGACTCAAATATTGATTAGGTACACACAATTTTGAGCAAAAGTGTCTCCGAGAAACTTTCAAAAATTTAAAAGCAAATCAAAATGTATTTCTTTATCTGACTAGCTTCATTTCTCTTTTTGTCAAGTAATTTTATTGAGGTTGTAATTGATTCAAATAGAAGTGTGAATATAAAAATATAAAAATAATAATTTTTTTCAAGAAGTTCCGATATTTCAAATAGCCACATTATTTCAGCATCCAAAGAGCTGCTATGACATACAGTATGTTTATTTCATGGAACGTACAACAGGAAATTCAGTTTCCTACTTTCGGCTTGGTTAAAAAGCTATTGTTTCAGAACATTTATTTTTCGTATTTGATAATCCAATACATAATTTTGCACACTTGTAAATAAATAGAATTGCATAGAAGGGACACTAATATAATACACTAACATTACATAAAAAATATTTTAGAAACATACATTTTAGTTTTGTATACTGTAATGTATGATCACAATTCACTTCTATAATAACTCGCACATAAAATAAACAAAGGCGTTATATACGAAAATTAACCAAGTAGTTTACAAAAAAAGCAAAACATATGTCTTTTAATGTTTTTAAAGTAATTCTTCAAAAAACGCCAAAGTAATATTTATGAAAAAATCTTAGTAAGGAAAAAAGTTGATAAATATTTATTAGTAAATTTATTTCTGTGCAAATGTGATTGATTTGCAAAGAAGTCAATCTGCTTTAATTTAGATGCAAGTGATTTACTCTTTACTCTCCTCGTGTACCAAATAACCATACTATAACGCATTTTGTCATGACTATAAAATAATTAGGTCTCTTATTTTACTGTGCTGAAATAATATAACCGATTATATGCCAAATATGCGAATAATTTTTAAAGTCTCTAATATTTAATCTGATTTTTTTAACAGATCTGTGTAAAATACTACCGCCTTTCATCATTAACGCAGGGGCGTCATTTCAGGTTTTTCTCGAGGGGCGGGGAGGGGGTACAAGATTTTTTTTTTGGCGACAGTGACCTTGTTGCATCTTTTTTATTAATTAAGTGTGTATAAATTATAAACTTAAATAATAAAACTTCTGTTTTATGTGCGAAAGTTAGCATTATTTAAATAACAAAATAAAAAAAATATATTTTATACACTTAAAATTCTAAATCCGGGGGGGGGGGGGAATTCGCCACCCCCCTGCCAAAAAACATATCACGTAAATATTAAAAATAATAAGCCAAATTGTTAATACATTTTTCACTTATTATAATATTTTTTAGAACAAAAGCAACGCCATCTATTGACGCAACTTTAAGTTCATTTAGTATACTTCTCCAACGCTTCTTACCAGGTTTTTAGAGTAGGCCTACATTTAAGATAAACCTGTTACTTTTTCACGAAATCCCAGTACTTGAGAACAAAACGGTTCTCATAAGTAAACATGTTTTCATTCGAACCTACATAATCAGCTGGTTCTTTGCGAACGGTCTTCATGAATTTACTTTAAGATTTCAGTTTATCGGGGACGTAAAGTCAAGGCTGCTTGACTTTAGCTTTGGCGACGCCATTGTATGTGACTCCATAAGATGCCATTCATTGAAAGCTATAGTAAAGTCAAATGCTAAAGTTTTCAATTGTGTACAAGCCCTACGCGTTAAGGGAGTGAGTGTAGAGATAGGTCTTTTAGCGCTGGTGAGGAGTGACATGATGTACGGAGCAGCTCCAAAATGTAGGGGCGGGGGATCCACGAGAAAACCCGTAAGGCACAATTTACACATGCTAAAATCCAGGGACTGACCCCGCCGGAAATTGAACCCGGATCGCCTTGGTGCGGCGAGTGCTCTAGCCACTGTGGAAACCTTATACGTCAGATGCAACAAATGTATGAGTTTATTGTAGGGTGGTGTATTTGATAAATTATGATTTTTAAATAAGTGTTCTACAATCAAATTACGGAGGGGGGGGATATCTAAAATGGCTTGTAGTGGCATACCTTTTAAAAATAAGTGAGCATACGCAGATAAGACGGAAAGCATAATATAATTTGAGGACTGGGGGCGGAATTCATAAGTGAATCTATTCTTCCTCTACTGCGAAGTAACTGTGAAGCTCCGTCAGTGAAGAGATGTCAGCGGTGAGGGACTGTGGCCTACAATCTGGCAGAGGCTGTCGTAAATCAGCCGGCGCGGCGTCGGCGATGTTTGGGGCAGTGAACTCGTCTCGTTCTTCTTGTGCAACGGCACCTGCCTGGTCCCCTTTGGCGCAGCAGGGATGTGCCCGTTGTCATGGCCTTGGGCGACTGGCCAAGGAAGAACCGGAGGTCACTCTCGCTGCTCGCTGCCTCACTCCTCTTCTTCCTTTCCTTCACCTTCATCCTTCTCTTTGACGTCACACGCACAGTCCGACGCCTTCGCGCATCTTCGGCCCGCGTCTACTTCCCCCCGTGACCTTGGCCGGCATGCGCGTGGGGTGCTGCCGCCGAACTTACTACAGACTAAATGGGTTTACACATTAACTCACAAGCCATATTGTAATTTCTGGTTTTTATTTTATTTGGGCGCCGCCTACCCGCGCGTGAGAGGCTCAAAAGCGACGAAGCAGTAAGGTCGACCGTGAAGCGCGCATTAAATGGCACGTCGCCTCAGCTAGCCAAGAGCTGAACTAGCACTCAAAACTTCCCGCCGAACTGTTTTTACTATGGCACACTAAGTGGTGACCATATAATTTTATTGGTTGAAAGTCTGCAACTTAGTTCTGTGCAGGTCGCAATCTGAGTTTCACATACATCCGGTTAGTACAGTTTGAATTACGGGAGTCGGAAAAGGCCGTTTTAGCCATGTAAGAGGGCTCAGAAACCGTATTTTTAATGAGCGTGACGTAACAATGAGGTTCCAACCTTGTCTGAAATGTTTTTTATTTTCGTACGTTGGCACAATGGGCACATTTGGAATAGTTTCGTAGAAAAATCCTGTTAACGAACACACTGCAACGCATTTGAAGCGTGGGGTAGGCGGCCGCCTTACGAGGAATCTTCGCCGGTGTCGAATTTCCACCTTTGACGCGTGGGAACAGCGTAGCGATAAGAACCAGTGTCCCACGCTTGACGAGAAGCATATCGCCTCTATTGCAGCGCGCCAAACTGACGTGCAAGGTTCCTCGTAGTCTTTTTCCTACGGGACTGCGTGACCACAACATTTTATTTTTGAATAGTTTGAAGTAAAGACCTACGCACTTTGCACTTTACGAATTCATGTATTATTTTCGGAGTTACAGCAGTCTAAAAAAAGAAACTGTTGTTAGCCATTTTGAGAGGCCCGAAAATCATGTTTCTAACAAGCGTGCTGAATTTTTGAAAACATAGAACCGTAGTTTCAAGTGTGTGTTCTTTTCGTAGGTAAACATAGCCTAATATGAATAAGTTAAGCGATTTCGCATAAAAAAGAATACGCGTCATACGCTGCAACGCTGTCTATGCGCCAGTCGAGGACTCCTCTTAAGAAAATATTATTTCGATTATTTCATCTGAAAAAATCTCCTGTTGTTCTGTATTTTCATCGTCGTTTCGTCTAGTGCTGTGCTTGTGACGTGGCTGTTTTGTGTTTTGTGACGTTGTCTGCGCAGTCAAAATTTCGGTGTGAGTTCGTTTATTTGTATTTTCTGTGCGACATAATTTCTCTTGGGAATATTTAGGTGTTATACTAGATATCACTTTGTGGCTCCGCCCGCGTGTATTATAGAAAAGAGTAACTAACTTGTAATTACATATTAATTGATGGTATTACTATATTCTCTGTATATCATTAAAACAACAAATACAAACATCTTCATCCAGTCCACTTCGCTGAGCGTACTTTAATTGCAGAACATCGTTGTTTTTAATTCATCTTTATTTCTCCATGAAATAGCTGCCCGACTGTGGCTTTGCCCGCGTGAACTTATGCAATGTAAACAGTAACTCTGGAGAAAATATGAGATGAAGGCATTAAACAGCTAGCGTACTCAATAACAGTGAACTATAAATTGCCATAGCTCAGTGTAAAGAGCGCGCTCAATATGCTCGTATGATGTAGTAAATCCCATCGCAAAGTCTTGCACGGGATACGAACTTGTAACCCCACCCCTCCCTCACACCAAATTTTATTCCATACCGTGATAATTCTTTCGTATGTACAGGCCACGGTCGTAGAAGAACAGGTCTGGACACTCGCCTGGATATTTGACCCCCTTGTTGTTTGGCTGTAGTTCACCAAGTTACCGAGAATATTGTGTTTTGTTGGCGCTGATGTTACGGCGGTCGGACTAAACTCCGCCCACTTCCTTTCCGCTAAGATAAACAATTTATCAAAACGAATTTTTTATCAATTTATGAAATACTTTCTTCGCTCACAAATTTAAGAAAAGGCTCCAGAAATCTTTATTTACTTTATAAATTTAACAATGGAAAAATGTGGACGGAGTTTGAGTCCGACCGCCCGGAAAACAGAGCCAAAAAGTACGGATTCTCGGTAACTTGACGAACTACAGCCAAACAACAAGGTGGTCAAGCAAAATACATTGTTAGATAGGCGAGTGTCCAGACCTGCTCTTCTACGACCGTGGTACAGGCTACACAGTCCAAGGAGGTTATAGTTATGAGTCAGTTGGCAAAAAGAAACAACTGTTGAATTATTTCTCCATGATCAATCTCTATTCTCGGGAGACTGTAACATGTTAGTGCTTTTTACATCCTTCATTTTCGAATTTCATAAAATCCTGAATTTGATTTGTACATAAGCTTCATTCTTATTTTAAAAAATCATCTCGATATCTCAAAGGGGTATAAGCGGTTCAGGTGATTATTTGAAAACCCATTTTATTGTTTTAACAGCTTTCAAGGACGAATTTCGAAAAATTCAAAAAATACTTTTTAGATATTTACTTAAGCATCATTTTAAACATAAAATTACTTCACTATCTAAAATGGTTTAGGAGAAATCACGGATTAATAAAAAATATATTTTACGGTTTTTCACCCCCTTAATTTTCGAACTTCGCAAAATCGAAAAATTCGCAAATATGCATTTGTTTGGGAAATATTTTGAAGTTAAAAAATTTATAATAGCTTTCCCTAATAATGAGGGATTCTTTGAAAACACATTTCACCCCCTTAATTATCAAATTTTGAAAAAATCCATTCTTAGTGGGTGCCTACGGGACAAGGGGAAGCTTCCCTTAAAAGTTCATGGTTCTAGGTCTAGCAGTTTGGGATGTGCGTTGATGAGTGACTGAGTGAGTGAGTGAGTGAGTGTGTCAGTCAGGACACTTCATTTTATACGTTAAGATTAATGTGGTGCCAGCAACCAATTCGGCTGTTTTCCCTTCATTTATTAATAACAATAATAATAATTTTATTATTATTTTCTTTATGTTTTCTGAGACGGCAAGGCACTGCAACGGCTTTTGTCCACAATATTTCACTAAATTGAAGTATGTAATTATAGCTATAGTTAAATACATTTCTTTGTGATAAACACATTTATCTATAACATCTTCCATATTTAGACAATATTATCTTATAATGTTAAATAGATCTAATTTTTTAAGTCAACAGGTCGGATGGCATTCATTTGGACGTAAATCGTAAAAAAAATTTAATACTTTAAATGAAAATTATGTTATGGTTCGTAAATGGAAAATTTAATATAAGGTATGGTCTCACACCATGTTATATTTCTATTTTTAAAAATAAGTAACAATGATTTTGAAATAACTAAAAAAGTATATATTATACGAATGCCTTTGGCATTGTTAGCTAACATTTACATAGGCATTGTCTGATGACATTGAAAAAGCGAGTAGATTTATGTAACATATACGGTAATTTGGAGGAAAACGTGATAGGGTATTATTTTCGTTCGACATTTATGTAAGTCAGCAACAAGCTTTGAGTCTCTTAAAAAAGTTATAAGAATAATAATCATTCGTAATATCAACCTGTATGAAAGGGTTCCCCCCTTCCCGGGTTGCCTTCAATAATATTTAACTAATTACGTTATT
Source organism: Medauroidea extradentata (assembly GCA_003012365.1). NCBI lineage: Eukaryota > Metazoa > Arthropoda > Insecta > Phasmatodea > Phasmatidae > Medauroidea > Medauroidea extradentata. The sequence continues at coordinate 96,705 of PNEQ01084549.1, forward strand.
AATAATGATCACATGTTATCGATTAAAGAATTGTATAACGAGGAACTCTATTGACAAAAAAAATCGCTAAAATTTGAAATTAAAATTTTAAAAATTCAGGAATTTTTTAAAGACGGAATTAAATTTTTATCTGTATTTTATATAAGATATGTTATAGCATAAAACATTAACTGCATTTTTTTTTTCATTTTGGTAAGTCAATTGATTGTAATAGCGTAAATAAAACTGTAAAATGCAAATTTTGGCTTTTACGAGTCATTACACAAAAACTATTAGAAATAAAAGTATTTCATAAGAGCAAAATTAAGTCACAATTTATGACTAAATTAAGAATAAAGTATCTTGGACCAATTTAAAAATAAAAGTATGACGTTGAAAATTGATTTAGACATGGGAAATCTGATGTGCGTAGGGATAGGTATTTTCATGTTTGAACCATATTCGATGGCTCTGTCGCCGTTCATTAAAATAAATAAAAAATTATTATATTATAGCGCTTTACCGCTGTACACCATCCCTTTCGTACAAAAATAATTATCTGTATTGAGATGAGGAAAATATTGCTACGAGAATAAAAATGTTGTAATATTAATTGCAAACTCGTGTTTTTGTGTTTTTTTTTTTTTTTAAATTAAAACGCTTATCTGTTCATAGTTTTAATGGGATTGAAAATAAACAGTCTAATAATCCTATAGTAATGTAGGCCAGTTGTACCACATGAATTCGTAATTTTATACTAGTACGAAATAATAGCCTATTAGGTCTTTAGACGCTACTAGTGATATCCTTTATCAAAGTTTAAGTTGGCGTGTTGCGGCAGCCTACACAAAACGGAAACCAACTAACTTATTGAAACGAAATAATTTACACTAATATAATATTTCAAGGGCTACAACTAAATGTAAGAAATTATAAAGCATTTATTGTTACTCTAAAAAATGTTCTTTTGTTTTGCTTGACCGTGGTATATTCTGTAACTACAAGCAGTGAAAACTTATAAAAATAAAAATGGGTGATATCATTATGACAAACATTATATGACCGTGGCTATAATGAATGAATGAACAACCGAAATTTACGAGTAACCCCATTAACATTAATGTAATTTTTGTTGGAATATTTATCTTATTTTTCAAAGTATTTTTCTTATCTATAATCGTCATGAAACAAGTTGGACTACAATTGAGTACTTCATACAGACAAAAAAATATATTATTTTTAAAGTATCCCTTATGTTCTTTCTAATTGCTATTTTTATATTTTCATTTGAACTGTCAAACATCCCAACATTTCTCGTGACAAAATTAATTTTATACTGTCAATCGGAATTTGCTTATCATATAGGTCGCTGAATAAGCAGACAGTTCCTATATCTGTTATAAGCAATGGGTAGATAATGCTTACGCGCTTAAGGGCTTGGGCCCGAGTTTCTCGGCTTTCGAGAGAATTATTTTTCAAAATCCATACGAGAGTCAATAACGTAAAATTGCTTCGTAACTTTTTTGCAAATTGGTTTTACTATGCAATGTAATTTTTCGAGACAAACTGTATGATGAGTATGACTAATTTATCAATTAAAAGGACATTTCGTTAATTAACTAATTAGCAACTATTTTGCAGTCTTCTGATTCCACTAAATTAGAGTATGCAGTTTAAATAAGTCATAATAAAGTTACGAAGCGATTTTACGATATCGGCTCCCATTTATGTTTTAAAAAATAATTGACATTAAATGCAACGAAACTATTGAATTTTTGAATTTTTAAAATTTTGGTTTTCAGTTTCATCATTTTTTTAATACAAATAATTGTTATTCTTTATTTTTATGAGCATGACGTTGTAGCCTGCAATGTCTTTATCCATTGTGATTTTTTTGAGTTTCGTGTAGCAGTTGATTTTAGTGTAGTCCTTAAAATGGAAACATGCAAAATATGACTTTAACAAGCTATTACACGAAAACTATGAGAGATAAAAAAAATTCCATAATGGCCAAATTTAGTCACATATTGTGTCTGAAATAAGAAAAAAAAATATCTGGTACAAATAAAAAAAATGGTGATGAAAATTGCGGTAGATCGCGTCCTTACGTTGCGCCCAGCATCGATTGATACACGTTTATTCGAAAACTGCTCTACGTAAGGCCTATAAATGGGAGAGCGGTAAGGACGAATCAGCACACGCATCAGGCTTCACCCTAGCCTCTAGATGCAAGTCATTGAACTTGCGTGCAGTCTTCTAGCCGACACCGCGCTTGAATGAGACTTTCATTGGTGACTGTTATTTTATGAAGTCTTATTAAAGACAAAAGTGTATTGTATACGTATATACATTTTAAAATATTCTGTGACAAGATTTTCATACCTAAATTTATCATAAAAATTGCCATTTTCACCATTTACGTTGCTAGAAAATATGCTTCAATGAATAGTGAAGAACTTGAGTTGGATATACACACCTATGATATTTCTAAGCAATCACTCGTGCGATGAACAGTTTTCGATAAATCTGGTAATGACCTAAGCTCTGCACACCTCTCTGCGGCCTAGGCAGACGGCCACCTTAAGGGTGTTCAAGTGCGATAAGGTCATAACGTAATATTTATATGAAATAGTGTCGGTTTTGTAGACGATACTTGTGAGTGCAGTTTCCTCTTACGAAACAATTTTAGCTGGCGTAGTTTTCTCATAACGGCGCGTTAAAGTCAACATTTTCATGTTCTGCTGCCATGCAAATAGTGGAAACCTATTGACTTACGTACGTGAAATAATTCACAGCGAAGTAACGCACTATGGGCTACGTAATAGAACATTTGAAAAAATCCCGCAAATAATTTTTGTACTTAAAAAAATGGCTGCATTTGCAACTTTTTTCTGTACATTTGCGATTTATTTTAATTCAAAAATATTACGTTGTGGTTTTTTTTTTAATGTTTTGTTGCATAGCTCATGGGATGTAAGTTCACAGTGAATTATTTTGTTGAAGTAGGTCAGTTGGTTTTCACTATTTGCATGGCCGTGTAACAAACAAATTTTGACTTTGACACCCCGTTAACAGAAAACTATGAGAGCTATAATTGTTTCGTATGAGTAAAATGTACTCACAAGTATCGTCTACAAAACCAACCATATTTCATATAAATATAAAATTATGATTTTATCGCACTTGAACATCCTTAATGCTTACGTACTCCTAGGCCTCGAACGCGCAAAATACATTCGCGTAGGCGGACACCTTAAGGATTTGTCCTGCGCAATGAAACGGGGAACATTTATGTTTACTTGAAGTGTTTGCACGATTACTTAGAATATTATTAGCCAAATATGCAACATTTCAATTACCGTTTTTCTTGCGGGTAGTGGGCTTGGGAAGAAAGGAGAAAATACAGTCGCAATTCAAAATGCCAAGTGATATCCTGGATTTGTAGACCTATACAGATATCGAAGTGTAAATCGGTTGGAGTGTACAAAGAATTTCATTATATCAACAATTGTAAATGGCAACAAAATTCTCTTTATAGCAAATGGTTGTTATATCCAAATAATGTTACATGTATTATGAGTGTATG